>JAXCGZ010002394.1:20000-32500 GCA_037179515.1 Halocaridina rubra | reverse complement strand
ATTACCTTACCAAGCTAGAAACTGTTAAATCTGTGTGGCTCCCTTACAATAAACTACTGAAATCTAAACAGTTTATAAATACAAAATATAGATACACATAATATTCAGCGACGAAGTCATGATCAAAATACGAACAAAACAAACAAAAAAAACCATTGTCTGCATACAAAATAAGTAGTATCCCCCTTTTATTTTTTATAAAAAAAAATTAGATAATAAGAGCAAGGGAGTCAGATTACAAAAATAGAAAATTGAATAAATATAAACAAGCAAATGTACATCTCCGGAACCATTTTATTTATTTTCATTGGGATGGAGAAAGCACAACCAAAACTAAGGGTTCTCTGTGACGTCATACCTTTTGGCCTGAACTTTTCAGGACACTCTCCCCCAACAAAGGTTAGGTCATTAATGGAATACAGTGATGCACTGCTAATGCATCTAAAAATCATAAGTACAAAACATTGAAAATAGCATACATAAATTTGCCAAACTTGTAATTATCAATCAAGTATTAGTGGTATTTCAACTGGAAATAAACTACAAAAAATCTTTTTCTATTAATACTTTCCGTTTTTCATTAGCACTGATTGCAGCCTTTCTAAGTGGCCTCTGCCTGAGAGGCAGTTCACTTTCTGTTTATGAATCTGTAACAGGGATTTTCTCCTCAGCAGTAATTTCCAAAGGAGCAATCTTAGTGAGTGAACGTTCATACAGTACATTTTTAGCCATTACTTGACAACTTCTCACTTGCCCATCATGCCCATAAAATAGTTTACCTACTCGTCCCATGGGCCACAAATTACGGTGAGCATTGTCTAGATCTATCAGAACTATATCCCCAGTTTTGAGAGGACATTCAATAAAATTTTCTTTATTACCATAATGTCTTTCTCTTAATGAAGTTAAATACATATTGACCCATACTTTAGTAAACTTTTTCAATACTGCTGAAAGAACGGAGTACTGAACTCTAAGTTGGTCATTTTCTAAATAAGGAATGTCCTCATCCACAAACTCATTCAGAGGGGGTGCTACTACAATGTTTCTCCCATAAACCAGATGATTGGGAGTTAAGTATCCACTATCAGGAGAATCTGAAATGTAAGTTAAAGGTCTGGAATTTACAATAGTACATATCTCACACAAGACCGTTTGTAACTCAATAAAACTAAGTTTTTTATTACAGATAGACTTGTTCAAGGAGGTTTTTACTACCCCTATCAACCGTTCATAAAATTCGCCCTCCCATGGCGAACGCTGGGTTATGAATTTCCATTTAAGATACAAACCTTTCAAATGATCTAAAACCTCTAGTTCATCACTAATTCGTCTAAGAAAATTTTCACACCCTTGAAAATTTGTACCATGATCACTAATGATCATCTCTGGAACGGAATGGAATGGACAAAAACGTCTAAAGGCAAGAAGGAATTCAGAGGTGGTCAAAGTATGGAGAAGCTCTAAATGCACGGCTCGAGTGGCAGTGCAAGTAAATAAGCATACATAGGCCTTACTACGTATAGGTACTTCCTCATCAGGATCTTGTTCATGAATTTCATAAGTGCCGGTCATGTCGACACCAACACTGGAATGGCCTACTAAATGTCACCCTTTCAGCAGGTAAGGGAGGTGCTGAGGGTAGTGTAAGAGGAACACAAAGCAATTTCCTACAATGCATGCAAGAATGAACGACAGTTTTGATGTGTCGTCTTGCTTGGGGTAACCAAAAATTTTCTCTCAATTGCATAATGACAGTGTTAACACCTGCATGGTGATTTTTTTCATGACACTGTTGAATCAACAATTTAGTTAAGGCACTCTTTGGGGGTAGGGGGATATGTCTTTTCATGCTATCAGACATTGATACATTTTTCAAACGTCCACATGTCCTTATCAAGTTATTAGAATCTAGATATAAACTCAGTTGATTTACAAAATTGACTATGTCACTTGACACATGGTACGAATTACTATCACTTAAATACTGTCACAGTGTAGGATAATGCTCTTGCTGAGCAAACTTAACTAGTAAATGTAATGGTGACAATGATACAGTAACTTTTCTCTTTAAACTCTGAACAAAATTTATCACAATCTGAATAATTCTTACAATCTTAGGTAGAGATGAATATTGAGATACGTCCAAACAGGGAACGACTGGTTCTACTGCTATTGGCTCAACTAAAAGTTCACTAACAGCAACATTTTCTATCTCAACGTCAGGTTGATGAGGATAGTCTGAGAGATTAGTAATCCAATCAGGACCAAACATCCATAAGCTAGAGTTACATAATTGACTGAAAGTGATTCCCCGTGTAAGCATATCTGCAGGGTTGTCTTTGTTGGGAACATAACTAATTTTCCAATTTCTCTCTCTGATCTCGCTAACGTGATTGCGCACATACACATCAGTACTTTTGTTATTATTAACCCATGATATGGACACTAGACTGTCTGACCATAATGTGCAAGAAACAAACCCGAGACTACTAACTTGTATTAAAGAGGAGGCAAATTTACTAGCAAAATTCAAGGCTGTGAGCTCCAGCTTAGGGATAGTAAGTTCCTTGACAGGAGCTACTCTAGATTTTGATAATATCAAACATGATGCCTAACCATACGCTCTCTTGGAAGTATCTGAAAATACATGTAATTCACATTTACCTGGTATAATTGCAAAGCGTGGAAAATTCAAATTAGGAGCCTTAGAAATATTTTTGCATATTTCATAAAACTCAACACACAACTCCCTTTCAAGAGGAGTGTCCCAAGAAAGTTTCAAACTCCATAGCTTTTGGATAAAAATCTTAGCTCTAATGATTAATGGATTAGTAAATCCTAAAGGATCAAACAAGGAAGAAACCAATGATACCACCTTTCTTTTACTAAGACATTCATGCTTTGGTGAGCTCTTTGGTTCATTGAAAAAACATTACCCTGTTCAAGATACCGTTCAATCTGACTACTAGGTTTAACAGAGAGGACATCATTTACAATATTCCATTTTAAGCCAAGAACATTAACACTTTGCTCTGAGACATCTGCATCAATTGGCGAGTTGAAACGAGAAACATTGCTAAGCCATGTCCGAAGTGGCATTTTTCCATCTAAAAGAATTTCATTAATAATAGGGTATTCATTAAACATTTGTTCTACAGAATAGTAGGTGCGGGAAAAGTTATCCATATAAAAATTAGGTATAAAATGTTCAGCCAAAGGATTGGTGTGAGTCTGTAAGTGATGAATAAGAGTACGTTGCAACAGGAATGGGCTACATGTTGCACCAAATAAAACTACTTTAAAACGATAAGTATCTACTTCCTGTAGGGTAGCGTCTTTAAACCAAAGAAATTTGGTAAAATCACGATGATGTTCATTAATTCCAATTCTGAGAAAGGCTTTCGAAATGTCTGATATATAAGCAAAGGGGTTAGTTCGAAAACCTATTAGGTGATCCATGAGTTTGCTGGTCAATGATGGACCAGTAAGCAAACAAGAATTCAATGATAACTCTTCTAATGACTGACGACTGGATGCATTAAATACAATGCGTAGGGGAATGGTAGAGGAATCTTTCCGAACTCCATGGTATGGAAGATAATGGCCATGTAACTGTTCATTTGCTGGCTCTATAAAATTGAGAGAAAGATAGTTAGAGAATATACAATTATATTGTTCAAACAGCTTTGGGTTGTGCTCCATGACACGTTTAAGAGATATGAGTTGTCCAAATGCTTTCCAATAGCCTAAAGATGGACGCAGCAAGTCTGACTTAAAAGGTAAATCTACAGAGTATTGATGTGTGTCTACATCATACTGTATACTGGAATCAAACTTCTCTAACGTCAATTTCTCCTCAGGAGAATAAGTCTCAGGAACAATACCTATTGTATCCAGTTTCCATAGATTGGAAATCTGGTCAAACTCTGTTTCTATAACAGGTGTACATATATGCGCACATACTGTATGACACATATGCATAGACTGATCAGTGTGATCCACCAACTGAGAAGCCCACTGAGGTAACGGTCCAAAAATTATTGACCCAGCACTACGGGAAAGTAGTTGTATGTTAGCACACTTGTGTTGAGAACTGACAAACTTACTATAATTATCTTCCCCAATTATTAACCCAATACCTGCTACAACATCATTCTTATAATTATCGGCAAGTTTAATGTTGTGAGATCGTAACATGTTGGCAACTCTAACAAGACCTGGGGTATGTATGCAAGTGTTTACACTGTCGTGGGTGAGTGCTCGAAGTGTCACACGGGTACAACCCAAACGAACTTGAACTTTTACTACATTGCAATACAAATGTTTAACTTCGCTATCAAAAGCAACATGATCTATAACAGGTAATTTAAGTTCATCAGCAAGATCTCTCTGAATGAAAGTGCGTTGTGAACCTATGTCAAGATAACCACCTGTGATTCTTCCCAAACCACCACCAGACAGTTGTATGGTTGCTGTAGGTAGTGCAGTAGCTAACAATGAATGAGAAGAAGTTGTGTTGAGAGTATGTACAGTTGTATCAGTTTAACAAGCTTGAGCATTTGAGTTAGGTTCGGAAACAGATACAGTACCTACATTTTGTGATGCTGAGTCGAGGTAGGTATTTGTGTATTTCTTTCAAACATGGAAGACCCTGATTTGCTTCCTACCATAGCATTGGAACTCAAATTACTATTTGCATTAAAACCAAGTGAAATTGAAGTTACAGGGCGTGTAGGATTCTGTGGTTTTTGACAAAGTTTAATGCACATAAAAGTATGATGAGTATTTGAGCTACAATTACGACATTCAAATTTTCTATTACAATCACTGGCTCTGTGTCCAGATTTTAAACAAATAAAACAAAGGTTAAGCACTTACTCGATTTCGTCTACTATCAAAAGTTGGATAATCTGTACAGTGTTTAGAACTGTGATTTTTGCCACAAAAAATACAAGAAACATTTTGGTTTGATGTACCAGACTATTTATAACAACAGACTTAACTGATTGTTCAGGATTGCACAACTTAGTATGTTGACTCTTTTTTGCTTTTTGTAATGACTTAACTTTCTTATTAGACTGTGGATTAGATTCAACTACAACCTTGGAAACAACCTCAGCTTTGCGGCTACCACTTTGAGGTTGCATTTTACACAATTCCATAAGCTCTATTATCTCTGAAAGTCCATCTGACAACTGCTCATAAGTAAATTTTGTGCACTTACAGTGGTTTGCCAATGCACGGTAAGTTTCTCCTGGCAATTTACTAACTAGAGTTTCTAAAAAGAATTTATTATCAGTATACTGAGGTTCCAAATTTTCCAACTGTAGAACTAATTTTTCATATGCTAATTTAAACTCTAGAAGGTCGTCATGTTGATGACGTGGTACTGGCAAATTCTGTATTTCTCTTGCAAGCTGCGTAACCAATCTGTCTGATCTACCAAACTGTTTTTTCAAAAGTTGTACTGCAGCATTATAATTAGCATGTGTTACAGGAATACCTTCAATAGTTTTAAAGGCTCTACCCAATAAATGTGAGTGTAAAGTAGTAAACTTGACTACATCATCCAAATCAAGACGAGTATCAACCAAAGAGCTAAATATGTCCCAAAATGCTGACCACTTTGAGACATCACCATCAAATTTTGGGATTTCTATGGGAGAAAGCTTAGGCATTGGAAGCGAGTTCACTGGAGGAGTACGAGGGGGTATAGGTACAGTGCTCACACTGGACTTGTCATCTTTAAGTTGTGAAACTTGGTTTAAGAGTTTAAATGCTTCACGTTTAAGATGACGAAAATCTTGACTAGCTGACAAATATAATGATGTGTCATCTATAATGTATACTTCATATTTACACCAAGTATCTAAATAGAGGTCATATTGCATTTTCAGCTCAAAGTATGCTAATTGCAAAGAAGAAATTGACACATTAGGGTCACTGACAATACATGTGACAGAAGTGACAGTATCATTTAGCATTTCAGTTTGACAAGTAAATATGTTGCTACTTCTGACTCGCAAGTCAGGGGTACTATCAATTACCAAGAGATCAGTATCTGTTTGTGACATTTTGAGTAGCTTAGGTACACAAATTCAAATTTATCAATCAAATAAATGCAACAAAAATAACACAAAACTACAATAAGCACAAAAATACACAATGTATAAGAATTGTATACTTAAACCAACAGCATTCCATGTGGTAATGCTAACTTTCAAATTGCCTAACGATAAGAGGCAAGCTGATTATAGTTGTGTTGATGCAATACCGTCTGATGGCCAAAAAAATATACAAACATACGCAGTAGCAGTGTAAGACAAAGACCAGCATCATTTAGCATTTCAAATAGGAAAATACACTTTAATACTGAAATAAATCAGTGAACCAAAACATCCGGTTTGAAGGACCAGAAAAAATTGTAAGTATAGTGTGGTGAACACTCTAGTCCTTTACTGGCTCAAACTAAAGAACTAGGTAACATGTATCCGAGACTCCGCTCCCTCTCTCAGAATCAATACACCTTGCATACTATTTTTTAGGGAGTCAAAACATCTCAAAAATATTTTGAGGAAATCAGGTTTTATATCTTCTAGGAATAGCCCAGGAATCTTTAGTATGTAATGGACTGTATTTAAATTTTAAGGGTCTGGTGAGCATATAATAAATGAATGGTCTATGCTACTTACACTAGGCTACTGGGATAAAAATTACACATTATATATAAAATATCATGTAATAGAAAACAATTTATAATTGGCATACAAAAATTAAAAATAAATAATAACTTGGATTATATCAAATGACACTTTGTCCTTCAAAAAATATATTGTTGCAAATATAAAAGAGGTATTTAACAACATAAATGCAGCAAGGCTAAGGAAAACTTGAAATTATATAATATTTTCACAATAAACCACTGTAGCCTAGGCTTAGTGTTCCTTTCTAGGCTACAAAACATATAATCATCTACTGAGCCAAAATCACAATATTTGACGCACTTATGTATGCCACAAAATCAACAAGATCATATGTCACAGATTACTGAAAATATTAGTGACACCCAAAACATAATGCAACAGAAGCATCCCAGCTCAAGCAGGATAGGATAGCATTGAGGCCTAGTCTGAAGAAGATAGGCCTGGATAATCTATTGTTCATATGACAGCCTAGGGTATTGTTTCTTTACCACAAACACATACATATATCAGATGGTAACTTTACCATATATACATATTTCAGACGGTATACTTTACCATATATTCATATTTCAGACGGTATTCTTTACATATATACATATTTCAGACGGAATACATCAACACTCTACCATATTATTTCACAGTTTTAGTGAATATTTTGGCCATGACTCTCTTTCTCTGAGCTGGGGAAAAAAGTGTGAAAAATTCTCCATCTGTAAACAAGAGTGCATCAGTGTTCAAAAGGGTTACAAATTACTTAAGAAATATTCCTAGATAACTTATTTATCAACCGTAAAGCTGTTATTGGCTGCGGAATAATTTCATCCGGGGTCAACAAACATCATTACCACCTCATTCACGGTAAGTTTACCTATCACGTACATATAAATTTACGTTGCATGCTGTTATTTTAAAGTAAAGGGTGGTTTTTTAACAGTGCAGGGAGCGTTTATACAATAAACGTAAAAATAATTGTAAAATACCTATGTACATGAGTATGTGATTACCCAATTGTGTTTACGGGAAAGATCCCAAAGCTCGTATCTTCCCGTCTCCTGATCGGTTCCATTTTATACTTAGTCATACTTATCATACCTGTCCTAAAAACTATGGATTGAGATAGCATTAACTACCTCCTCGCTTAGCCAATTCCAATTATCAACTACTCTTACACTGAAAAAGTATTTCCTTACATCCTGCGAAGAAGTTTTCTTACGAAGCTTCAAACTATGACCTCTAGTTCTAGAGCCAGCCATATCAAAATATCGATCCCTATCCACTCTATCATAACCATGAAGGAATTTAAAGACTGTCACCATATCCCCCCTCAATCTTCTAGCTTCGAGTGATGGTAAGTCTAATTCCCTCAGCCTCTCATCATAACTGAGATTGCGTATTTCTGGCACCAGTTTCATGGCATGTCTTTGAACTTTTTCAAGCTTAGCTATGTGCTTTTTCAAGTGCGGATTCCAAAAGGGGGCTGCATATTCCAGTTTTGGCCTCACATAGGTTACATAAATATTTCTGAACATTTCCTTGTCCATGTGCCTGAAGGCTACCCTTACATTTGATAAGAATGCATATGCTGCCCTTACTATGCCATTTATATGTATTTCTGGAGACAAATCTGCCAGTATGTTTACTCCTAGATCTCTCTCATTTTCTGTCTCTTGAAGTTGTACTCCAGCCACCGAGTAGTCAAGCTTGGGCCTTCTTGCACTTGTACCCATTCTCATTACCTTACATTTTGAAGTATTGAATTTCATTAGCCACTTTTCTGACCACTCATGCAGATTATTTAGATCCTCCTGAAGTTCTCTACCATTGTTCTCGTTTTTTACTTTCTTCACAATCTTTGCATCATCTGCAAACATATTCATGAATGAATTTACAGACTCTGGTAGGTCATTTACATATACAAGGAACAAAAGTGGCCCTAAAACTGAACTCTGTGGAACTCCACTACTAACTTCTCCATTCAGACACTGAGTGTCTTACTCTAACCCTCTGTTCCCTTCCTTCTAAGTAAGTTTTTATCCATTCCAAAACATTTCCACCTATTCTAGCCATTGATTGCAGCTTCCTAATAAGTCTCCCATGTGGAACAGTGTCAAACGCTTTCTGGAAGTCTAGGAATATGCAATCTGCCCAGCCCTCTCTTTCCTGTAAGATTTGGCTTACCTCATCATAAAATTCTAATAAGTTTGTTACTGTTGATCTACCTTCTCTGAAGCCATGTTGCCTCACTGACAAAAAGTTGAAGGATTCCAAGTGAAGAGAGATATGTTTCCTTAGTAGTTTCTTCATAACTTTGCAAACTATGCTGGTCAAGGAAACAGGTCTATAGTTCAGAGCCGTATCCCTCCTTCCCTTTTTGAAGATTGGTATCACATTTGCTTGTTTCCAGCATCTTGGAATCTCCCCCGACTCCAGTGACTCCTTAAATATGATACTTAGTGCCACTGATATTGTGTTTGCGCATTTTTTAAGCACATGAGGGGATATGTCATCGGGACCTGTAGCTTTATGAACATCTAAATCCATCAGCGCTTTGCATACCTCTGTGGCTGTAAGGTTGATGTTCTCTAATACCGGCCCTTGAGCTTCTATCACTGCAATCTGAGGGGGTGGGGTATTTTCTACTGTAAATACTGACTGAAACTCCTTGTTCAATTCTTTGCAGATCTCTTCATCCGTCTCAGTGATGCTTCCATCTGATAAAGCTGTGGAAAAGCTTGGGATTTTCCTTAGCCTTCCTGGTGATGTCCCTCTCATAATCTCTCTCTGCCTCTCTCCTTTTACTTAGGTAGTCATTTCTTGCTCTTTTGTAGGTTTGCCAGGCATTTATGTTTTTTCTCCTCCTATACCTTTTCCAGCATTTGTCTCTCCACTCCTTAGCTCTTTTACACCCATTATCGAACCATTTCTCTCTGGCATGAATTACACCTACTTTGGTGACAGGTATGCAGCAATCTACTATCTTCCCATATTTCTCACAAAAGATGTCATACATTTCTTGTACAGATTTGTTGTAAAATAAGGTTCTCCAGTCAATAACTGCAAAAAGCTCATTCATTTTGATGTAATCTCCTTTCGGATAGTTCCTCCTCATGTCCTCAGTGCCTCTACTCTCAGGAAGAATATCTTCAGTGATATACTCCATCAACAACACACAGTGGTCACTCTTTCCAATTGGTGGTTCATACTCAATTTTTTCAATATCCAATACATTATCTGTGAACACTAGATCAAGTAGTGATGGCTCATCCCCACCCCTGGCCCTTGTTGGTTCCATTACATGTTGGTGTAGGAAATTCCCTTGTACGCAATCTAGGAATCTTGCCCCGAATGAGTCCTCACCACTGTGTGGGTCAAGATTTATCCAATCTATCTCTTTATGATTAAAGTCTCCCATAATCAAAATCCTACATTTTTTTTCCCGTGCCATGTTAACAACTGAGTTTATGACCTCATTCACAGTAAGTTTACCTATCACTTTCATATAAATTTACGTTTGCATGCTGTTATTTATGAAGTAAAGGGTGGTTTGTTAACAGTACCAGGAATGTTTATACAGTTTATACAGTGTAAACGTAAAAATAAATTAAAATATCTATGTACATATATAGTGATCCTACTTCGCGAAAATTCCTGTATAGCCAGGTCCCAGAACCGAACCTTCGCGATAATCGAAGGAACACTGTATATATATATATATATATATATATATATATATATATATATATATATATATATATATATATATATATATATTATATTTATATATATATATATATATATATATATATATATATATATATATATATATATATATATATATATATATATATATATATATATACACACACACATTGTTCCTTCCATTATCTCGAGGGTTCGGTTCCGGGACCCGGCGCGTGACAGGAAAATCGCGGAGTAGGATCAGCCTATATGTACATAGATATTTTAATTTATTTTTACGTTTACACCGTATAAACTGTATAAACCTTTCCTGTACTGTTAACAAACCGCCCTTTACTTCATAAATAACAGCATGCAAGCGTAAATTTATATGACATACTCATGTACATAGGTATTTTACAATTATTTCTACGGTTACAGAATAAACCCTCCCAGCACTGTTAAAAAACCACCCTTTACTTTATAAATAACAGCATGCAACGTAAATTTATATGTACGTGATAGGTAAACTTATCTTATCTGTTATGGTTAACTTTTTCATATGCCGCTTAGGCTCACTACAAGAAGCTTTAGAAGATGAAGGATGCTTGGGAGGCATTGCAAAGGTCAAAATATGCGAGTAAAAAAATCACAAGCAAAACGTATTAATAAGCACAACGTGAACGGCGCACACGTGAGTTAGACTGAATGAGCCTTTGTCCGAAACGCTGATAGCGGTATAAAAAACAGCATGCAACGTAAATTTATATGTACGTGATAGGTAAACTTACTTTATCTGTTGTGGTTAACATTTTCCTTTGCTGCTTAGGGTCACTACAAGAAGCCTTAGAAGATGAAGGATGCTTGGGAGTTATTGCAAAGGATAAAATATGCGAGTAAAAAAATCACAAGCAATACGTATTAATAAGCACAACGTGAACGGCGCACATGTGAGTTAGACTGAACGAGCCTTTGTCCGAAACGCTGATAGCGGTATCGTATTTTACATATTGCAATACTGTTAGTATTTATGTTTTTTACTATTTTTTACTGTTTTATTATTCTTAGGCTAAGAAATACGTTTTTTTTATCAATAAAATCATGAAACTACTGGAAATATAGATATATATGCTAGCTCATGTAGCTGCGACCCCAATACATTGTGCGCTATCGGACACTATTTCGCATGATGCAATACTGTGAGTTATACTGTACGTACGTACAGTGTTCCCCCGGTTATTCACGTTTCTTGGTTCACGTTCTCACTGTATCGCGTTTTTTTTTTTGGATAAATTATTATTTTATTTCATGGGTATATGCAAAAATATTAAAATATTAAAAAAAAAACATTCTTAATATTTTCATTTTTTTAATTGAAAAAACATATTTCATTATCTAATTGAAAAAAAAAAATTATTTCCCAGCCTACGAATAATAAAACAGTAAAAAATAGTAAAAAACATAAATTTAGATAGATAGATAGATAGATACATTTATTGACCACATCTTTTGAAAAGTACAGTATAATCTTTACAAAAGGAATATTTGGTCCAAATTACAATGAATAAATACAATAGATTTTGTACAATCATCAAATAAGTGAACGAATTTTAAATTAATATACATTGTACTAATAACTGAATGATATACATACGTACAGTATAACTTACAGTATTGCATCAATTAAATAATGAAATTTGTTTTTTTTTTTCAATAAAAAAAGGAAAATACTGAAAATGTTTATTTTTGTAATATTTTAATATTTTTGCATATACCCAAAAAATAAAATAATAATTTGCTCAAAAAAAAACGTGGTACAGTGAAAACGCGAGCCAAGAAACGCGATCCAGCGAAGGATCACTGTATATGGAGAACACTAATTCCCAGTAGTTCATGCTGGAGAACTAGTCAAGTTGAACCCAAGATCCCACTCCTTCTCTCAGAGTCGATCCAACTTGGTTATTAGAAGTTGGGGAGTCAATCATCTCAAGCATGCTTCTTGAGGGGCACAAATCAATATCTTCTGGGATTACCCAGGAATAGATGCATATGAGTGGACTGTATTTTTGATGTTAGGTACTGGTAGCTAAGCCAACATATTTATAATATTGAGCT
>JAXCGZ010002394.1:0-15000 GCA_037179515.1 Halocaridina rubra | reverse complement strand
TAACAGTATTGCACCATGTAAAATACGATACCGGTATCAGCGTTTCTGACAAAGGCTCGCACCTACGTGATATAGTTCTTGGAATGCTATTGGCTGAAAGAGTGAGAGATCTGTATCATGGGGTCTGATTGGCTTTTTCATTGAAGTTTGGTTTTCCCACCATCTTCCATTGTCTCGCCTCACTCTTTCAGTCTAACTCACGTGTGCGCCGTTCACGTTTTGCTTGTGATTTTTTTACTCGCGTACTTTAACCTTTGCAATGCCTCCCAAGCATCCTTCATCTTCTAAGGCTTCTGGTAGTGAGCCTAAGCGGCAAAGGAAGATGTTAACCATAACAGATAAGGTGAAACTCTTAGCTATGTTGAAAGAAGGAAAAAGGCTTACGGATGTCAGCCGCTATTTTGGCCTTAATGAATAAGACCCGTAAAGCGGTTATTGGCTGCGGAATAATTTCATCTGGCGCCTACAAACTCATTACCACCTCATTCACGGTAAGTTTACCTATCACGTACATATAAATTTACGTTGCATGCTGTTATTTATAAAGTAAAGGGTGGTTTTTTAATAGTGCATGGAGGGTTTATACAGTAAACGTAAAAATAATTGTAAAATACCTATGTACATGAGTATGTCATGTCATTACCACCTCATTCACAGTAAGTTTACCTATCACTTTCATATAAATTTACGCTTGCATGCTATTATTTATTAAGTAAAGGGTGGTTTCTTAACAGGACAGGGAAGGTTTATACAGTTTATACAGTGTAAGCGTAAAAATAAATTAAAATATCTATGTACATATAGGGTGATCCTACTTCGCGAAAATTCATGTCTCGTGCCGGGTCCCGGAACCGAACCTTCGCGATAAACGAAGAAACACTAATATATATATATATATATATATATATATATATATATATATATATATATATATATATATATATATATATATATATATATATATATATATATATATATGTTAGTAGCGCTTTGACTTAGTAATTTTAAGTCCTAGGTTCGAGTACCAGTCGGGGTAAAAAATTATTCATATATATATATATATATATATATATATATATATATATATATATATATATATATAATATATATATATATATATATATATATATATATATATATATATATATATATATATATATATATAGCCACGAGTGAGGTTGGGGAATCTGTAATATAAACATAGTGGCATTCAGATAGAATGCATTCATTCCTGAGTATAGCAGATATAAGCTATAAGGTTGGATTCCTTTTAACCTTCTGTGGTGTGTAGTTGGTAGCGCCTTGGCTTAATAAACATAAATCCTAGGTTCAAGTCCCGGTTGGGGGTAAAAAAAAAAATTATTCATATATATATATATATATATATATATATATATATATATATATATATATATATATATATATATATATATATATATATACAGTGATCCTTCGTTTATCGCGAGGGTTAGGTTCTGGGACCCGGCGCGATAGGTGTATTTTCGTGAAGTAGGAACACCTTAAAATATATATATATATATATATATATATATATATATATATATATATATATATATATATATATATATATATATATATATATATATATATATATATATATATATATATATATATATATATATATATATATATATATATATATATATATATATATATATTTATTATTATTATTATTATTATTATTATTATTATTATTTTTATTATTATTATTATTATTATTATTATTATTATTATTATTATTATTTTTTTTTTTTTTTGACACCAGGTTGGACCAAAAAATGATAAAATAAAACAGCCTTTATCATGCTGAAAAGAGAAACAGATAGAGAGTGTAATGACCTGTCAGATATGAAGGGATTATAAAAGATGTGTAATGAATATCCAGCTCTCTGCTGGGTTTTAATATACCTCTGCATTACTCTCATGATATCTATTCCAAAAATTCTCCTTAGATCTTATTATTATTATTATTATTATTATTTTTATTATTATTATTTATAACACTAATTTTTCTTTGAGTATGATTGTGGAGATTATTATTATTATTACTTTTATTATTATTATTATTATTATTATTATTATTATTATTATTATTATTATTATTAATATTATTATTATTTTTAACAATATATTTTCCATTGATGATGATTGTACAGATAATTATTATTATTATTATTATTAATTTCATTATTATTACGAATTTGTAATTAAACCATTATTTTTACAATAAATAATGTAGTTTCGGTTGAATGAACAAGAGTTAATCAAAGATTTCTCTCTCTCTTTCCAAGATTCTATTCTACCCAACCCCCCACACTCTCTTTGTCCCAGCCAACTAGGGAGGGGCACTGTACACAGTTATTAAAGTAAATAAACCAACAGATGTACAAACAATGATGAGCCCTTAATAATAATAATAATAATAATAATATTATTGATGATGATAATAATCTCCACAATCATCATCAATGGAAAATTATTGTTGCCAATAGTAATAATAATAATAATAATAATAATAATAATAATATTAATAATAATAATAATAATAATAATAATAATAATAATAACAACAATAATTAGATCTAAGGAGAATTATTGGAATAGACATCAAGAAAGTAATGCAGAGATATATTAAAACCCAGCAGAGAGCTGGAGATTCATTACACGCCTTTTATAATCCTTTCACATCTGACAGGTCATTACACTCTCCATCTCTGCTTCTCTTTAGAGCCTGATAAAGGCTTTTTTATTTTATCATCTTTTGGCCCATCCTGGTGTCATAATCATCTTGGGAAAAAAAAAAAAACGGAAAAAAAATCCGTGATAGGTGAATCACGATAGAGCCAGGGATTACTGTGTATATATATATATATATATATATATATATATATATATATATATATATATATATATATATATATATATATATATATATATATACACCTAGTTCTCAGAATAACGCCTAGATAGGTTCACAGAAGTGTTGGGTAAATGGAAAATCGCGTGAAAAAACGAGTCATTTTCCATAGGAAACAATGATAAAGGGCATAGATATGTTCCTAACCTTACATAGACACACCATGCCAAAGATATAAGATAAGTAAAAAACATATTTTATTACTACAAAGCAGAGTAGAAAGCCCTGTATCTATTATTAAGAGTATACAAAAGATATTCATATTCACTTTAGAGCTAGAAATTAACATACATTACTGTACTGTACTCTATTATGCAGTGGGCAACAGTCATACAGTACACTGGGACATGCATGGTAGCCGTGAGCAAGTAACTTATGCGGTAGAAGAGGAGGAGGATGCAGGAGAACGAACCTCTATCTGCAAATGTAAGCAAAGATAAAATAAAAATCATAAATAACAAAGCAAGACTGAAAATACTAAAAAAAATATTAATAATGAAATTCCTTAATCTACCTTATGACAGATTAAAAAAATAATGGTTTAATTACAAATTCGTAATAATAATGAAATTAATAATAATAATAATAATAATAATAATTATCTCCACAATCATCATCAATGGAAAATTTATTGTTAAAAATATTAATAATAATAATAATATCTAAGGAGAATTTTTGGAATAGACATCATAAAAGTAATGCAGAGGTATATTAAAACCCAGCAGAGAGCTGGATATTCATTTCACATCTTTTATCATCCCTTCACATCTGACAGGTCATTACAAGGGTGATAATTAATAAAGTTTAAAAAATTCATGATCAAACCAGAACTCGTAATGGATAATGGATTTAAGCTTGATAAATTTAGGTTCAGAAAGGAAATTAGTGAAAATTGGCTTTGTAATACCAATATATATATATATATATATATATATATATATATATATATATATATATATATATATATATATATATATATATATATATATATATATATATATATAAAATGATGATTATGATCTTTTCCTATCGTAATCATCTTTGTACTCGTAGAAGAAGTGTAAAAATAAAAAAAAGAAAGGAATTTTTTTTTTTTTTTTTTTTTTAAGGTATTCCTACTTCGCGGAAATTCACCTATCGCAGCCAGCCCCGGAACCGAACCCTCGCGATAAACGAGGGATTACTGTAAATATAATATATATATATATATATATATATATATATATATATATATATATATATATATATATATATATATATATATATATATATATACATACAGTGTTACCCCGGTTATTCGCGTTTCTTGGTTCGCGTTCTCACTGTATCGCGGTTTTATTTTTGGCAAAAAATAAATAAATAAATATATATATATATATATATTTTTTTTAAAGATTATTGTGACACCAGGATGGGCCAAAAAATGATAAAATAAAGCAGACTTTATCAGGTTGTAAAGAGAAACAGAGATAGAGAGTGTAATGACCTGTCAGATGTAAAGGGATTATAAAAGATGTGTAATGAATATCCAGCTCTCTGCTGGGTTTTAATATTCCTCTGCATTACTTTCATGATGTCTATTCCAATAATTCTGCTTAGATCTTATTATTATTATTATAATTATTATTATTATTATTATTATTATCATTGGCAACAATAATTTTCCTTTGATGATGATTGTGGAATTATTATCATCATCATCATTATTATTATTATTAAGGGGATTCATCATTGTTTGTACATCTGTTGGTTTATTTACTTTTAATAGCTGTGTAAAGTGCCCCTCCCTAGTTGGCTGGGACAAAGAGAGTGTGGGGGGTTGGGTAGAATAGAATGTTGGAGGGAGAGAGAGAGAGAGAGAGAGAGAGAGAGAGAGAGAGAGAGAGAGAGAGAGAATCTTTAAGTAACACTTGTTCATTCAACCAAAACTACATTATTTATAGTAAAAATAATGGTTTGATTACGAATCTGTAGTAATAATGATGATGATAATATTAATAATAATAATAATAATAATAATAATAATCTCCCCAATCATCATCAAAGGAAAATTATTGTTGCCAATAATAATAATAATAAGATCTAAGGAGAAGTTTTAGAATAGACATCATGAAGGTACTGCAGAGGTATAGTAAACCCAGCAGAGAGCTGGATATTCATTACACATCTTTTATAATCCCTTCACATCTGACAGGTCATCCCACTCTCCATCTCTGTTTCTCTTTACAGCCTGATAAAGGCCGTTTTATTTTATAATTTTTGGCCTGTCCTGGTGTCATAATCATCTTAATTTTTTTTTTTTTTTTTTTTTTTTAAATGCTGATCCTACTTCACGATTTTCCTGGTTCGCGCCGGGTCCTGGAACCAAACTACCGCGATAATGGAGGCAACACTGTATATATATATATATATATATATATATATATATATATATATATATATATATATATATATATATATATATATATATATATATATATATATATATATATATATATATACACCTTGTTCCTTTTATACGCGATTTTTTTATATGCGAAATTGCAATAACGCCCCCAAAAATAATAGTAAAAAACTCGGAATTCGCGAATAACGCCAAAAAAAAAAAAAAAAAAAAATTTATATTGTGACACCAGGATGGACCAAAAAAATTATAAAATAAAACAGCCTTTATCAGGCTGTAAAGAGAAACAGATGGCGAGTGTAATGACCTGTCAGATGTGAAGGGATTATAAAAGATGTTTAATGAATATCCAGCTCTCTGCTGGGTTTTAATATACCTCTGCATTACTCTCATGATGTCTATTCCAAAAATTCTCTTTAGATCTTATTATTATTATTATTATTATTATTATTATTATTATTATTATTATTATTATTATTATTATTATTATTATTATTATTATTATTATTATTATTTTTAACAATAATTTTCCTTTGATGATGATTGTGGATATTATTATTATTATTATTATTATTATTATTATTATTATTATTATTATTACGAATTTGTAATTAAACCATTGTTTTTACAATAAATAATGTAGTTTTGGTTGAATGAACAAGAGATAATTAAAGATTCTCTCTCTCTCTCTCTCTCTCTCTCTCTCTCTCTCTCTCTCTCTCTCTCTCTCTCTCTCTCTCTCTCTCTCTCTCTCTCTCTCTCTCCTCTCTCCAACATTCTATTCTACCCAATAGGGTGGGTGTATATATAATGTATAATGATGACGATCTCATTTTATCGTAATCCTCTTTGTACTGGTGGAAGAAGCCTCCGCGGGCGCTTATTTACTGTATTAAGAAAAGAGAAAAAAAATAATATATTAAATAAGTGCCTGCGGAGGCTTCTTCCACCAGTTCAAAGAGAATTACGATAAGAAAAGATCATCATCATTATACTTTATATATAAACCCACCATACCTCTGTCATATGTCTATCTAATCTACATTTGAAGGTGTCTAAGTATTACAATTCAGAATCTGGATTCCAGATCAAAACTTAGCACGAGGGTCTGCCCCTCTATTTTTTCTCTCTTACTTTATTTAATTTTCGTGCTTTTCCCTCCAATTCCCTTATATCCTTAATCCCCTCCCTTTTTTCCCCCTCCTATCATATCTCATCCTAAAAAAAAAAAACTAAATAAAAAAAAAAGGTATTGGCATTTATCCTACTAGGAATACTCTACGGTATTACCAAGCCAATTTTCACCAATTTCCCTTCTGAACCTAAATTTATCAAGATTAAATCCATTACCCATTACGAGTTCTGGTTTGATCATGAATTTTTTAAACTTTATTAATATCACCCTTGTTAACCCCTTTTAACCATTTATACACCTCAGTCATATCCCCCCTAACTCTGTGTCTCTCTAGAGAATGTAGATTAAGTTTTTTAATATGTCATATGGTAGATTTAGGCATTGCAAAATTAATTTTTTTTTTTCGTTTTTTAGTCTTGCTTTGGTTATTTATAATTCTTATTTTATCTTTGTATACATTTGCAGATTGAGGTTCGTTCTCCTGCATCCTCCTCCTCTTCTACCACATAAGTTACTTGCTCACTGCCACCATGCATGTCTGTTGCCCACTGCATAATAGAGTAAAGTATAGTAATGTATGTTAATTTCTAGCTGTAAAGTGAATATGAATATCTTTTGTATACTCTTAAAAACAGATACAGGGCTTTCTGCTTTGCTATGTAGTAATAAAATATGTTTTTTTCTTATCTTATATCTTTGGCATGGTGTGCCTATGTAAGGTTTGGAACGTATCTATGCCCTTTATCATTGTTTCCTATGGAAAATAACTCGTTTTTTCACGCGATTTTCCTCTTACCCGACACTTTTGAGAACCTATCTAGGCGTTATTTTGAGAACAAGGTATATATATATATATATATATATATATATATATATATATATATATATATATATATATATATATATATATATATATATATATACTCATGTAATGTGCTATCTCACGTATTGTGCGACCGCCAAATTTTCACCCATAAAAATTAATTTTATCATGTATCTCGTATATCATGCGAGAGTCTTTTTTGAAAGACCAAGTCACTATACACTAACCTCTTTTCTTCCCACTCCTTACCCCATCTTTAAGTTAAAAAAAGTAAAAAACAATATAAACAACTGAATGAGAAACAGCTGTTATTGTTATCAATGGAATTGGCTAACAGCTGTTTTATTTAGTTTCAACCATCGTACGACAATAAACAAATACTGTACTTAAACAAAAGTAAAAAAACAATATAAACAATTGAACGACAAACAGCTGTTATTGTTATCAATGGAATTGGCTAACAGCTGTTTTATTTCATTTCAACAATCGTACGACAGTAAACAATTACTGTACTTAAAAAAAGTAAAAAGCAATACAAACAAATGAACGAGAAACACCTGTTATTGTTATCAAAGGAATTGGCTAACAACTGTTTTATTTCATTTCAACCATCGTACGACAGTAAACAGTTACTGTACTTAAGAAAAAGTAAAAAACAATATAAACAACTGAACGAGAATCAGCGGTTATTGCTATCAATGGAATTGGCTAACAGCTGTTTTATTTAATTTCAACAATTTTATGATATTAAACAATTACTGTACTTCTGGTACAAATGACGTCAAGTAGAATAGGCCTGATTTATTTTTTTACATTATACCCAAAGTCACCATGGAGAAAAGATCAGTAAGGAAATACACTGCTAAATTTAAGCTGCAAGTTATAGCTCAAGCTGAAAAAACAATGTTCAAGCTGCTAAGCTGTTTGGCATTGGGGAAAGCTGTGTCCGAAGCTGGAGAAAACAAAAAGAGAAATTAGTGGTAACTCCTTCTTATAAATGTGCAAATCGTGGATCTAAGTGTAAATGGCCACATTTAGAAGGTAGAGTGGCAAGGTGGGTGTCAGAAAACTGAGAAAATGGTTTTATTATAACACGAAGTAATATTAGATGTTATGCAATTAAAGAAGCAAGAAACTTAGGCATTCCTGAATTTACTGAAAGTGCAGGATGGTGTACTCGGTTTATGAAAAGGAACAACTTTGTCCTAAGAAGAAAAACCAAAATTGCACAAAAACTTCCAAAAGAACTAGAAGAAAAAATCAATAATTTCCTATCCTTTGTAATCAAACATCGCAAAGCTAATGACTATAAATTATCGTGCATTGGCAACATGGATGAAACTCCATTAAACTTTTATATGCCTTCAAACTCGACAGTTAATAAAATGGGAGAGAAAAGTATTTTAATTAAAACTACGGGGCATGAAAGAACACATTTTACAGTTGTTTTAACATGTATGGCAGATGGAACGAAACTTTCACCAATGGTTATCTTCAAACGAAAATTGAAGCCTAAGCAAAAATTCCCGGATGGTATTGTTGTCCACGTACATGAAAAAGGGTGGATGAACGATGAAGGATGCAAGATTTGGCTAAAGAAAGTTTGGGCATCAAGGCCAGGTGGTTTAAGGAAAGAAAAAAGTTTACTTGTGTGGGACATGTTTTGGTCACATCTAGTAGACTCAGTTTCAAAAGCTGTTCGAGAGACAAACACTGATATAGCAGTAATCCCCGGTGGTTTGACTAGCCTTGTTCAACCTCTTGACGTATCCATCAACAAGCCATTTAAAGACAACATCCGAAAGAAACGGAATGAATGGATGTTGGAAGGGGAGAAAACATTCACGAAGGGGGGGAGGATGAAGGCTCCGGATTTGCCTCTCCTGTGTTTGGGTGAAAGAATCGTGGACTGAGATAGATACAAATTTGATAGTTAAAGCATTTAAAAAATGTGGCTTATCAAATGCTATGAACGGAAGTGAAGATGATGCCATTTACGAAGATGTAGAAGATGAAATTATCGAAGATTTGGAAGATGATCAATATGATGATTGCCTAGATGACAAAGAATTCGAAGCCTTATTTATCGATACAGAGAGTGACTTCGAGGGATTTTAATTAATTAATAAATTTATGCATGTCTTTTTACTTTAATAAATGTTTAAATACCTTTATATGCTAAAATGAAAATAATAGTTCGAGTAATAATTGTTTCTTTCAACAAGTAAAAGAAAATATTTTTTGCGTTCTTTATTTTACAACAATCAGCTGATTTGGAAAAGCATAGACATAGATGGTAGCTTGATTAGCAAAATTTCTTATAAATATTCGCTATGTTTGTGTTTTATATTACGATACTAACATGTGAATATTACATACATTATTATTGGATACAGTTAAGTAAAACATTGCTTTTATCAAAATCATGTACCTTTGACTAGAGTAAATGAATATATAGTTTGGTCAGTGGCGTAGCCTAGGCCAGTAGTACTTACATTTATTTATACCTCATGTATGATGCGACTCCCCTAAAATTAGCTTCAAAAAAAGGTCTTCAAAAGTCGCACATTACACAAGTATATATATATATATATATATATATATATATATATATATATATATATATATATATATATATATATATATATACAGTGTTCCCCCCCATACCGCGGTAGTTCGGTTCCGGGACCCGGCGCGAACCAGGAAATCCGCGGACTAGGATCAGCCTATTTACATAGATATTTTAATATATTTTTACGTTTACACTGTATAAACCCTCCCTGTGCTATTAACAAACCACCCTTTACTTCATAAATAACAGCATGCAACGTAAATTTATATGAATGTGATAGATAAAATTATGGTGAATGAAGTGGTTATTACATGACATACTCATTTACAATTATTTTTAAGTTTACGTACTGTATAAACCCTCCCTGCACTGTTAAAAAACATGAACTATCTCACGTAGGTGAGAGCTACTGGAAATATAAATATATATGCTAGCTCACGTAGCTATCGGACACTACATATATTGCATGATGCAATACTGTGAGTTATACTGTATGTACGTATATCTAAATTTATGTTTTTTACTGTTTAATTATTCTTAGGCTAGGAAATACTTGTTTTATCAATAAAATAATGAAAATTTTAATATTCACTGGGTCACATAGGTGAGAGCCTTTGCGTTTTCCGAAACACTGATACCGGTATCGTATTTTACGTGGTGCAATACTTTTTACTATTTTTTACTGTTTTATTATTCTTAAGCTAAGAAACACGTTTTTTTATCAATAAAATCATGAAATTACTGGAAATATAAATATATATGCTAGCTCACGTAACTATCGGTCACTATTTCGCATGATGCAATACAGTGAGTTATACTGTACGTGCGTACGTATTTCTAAATTTATGTATATGCTAGCTCACGTAGCTATCGGACACTACATATATCGCATGATGCAATACTGTGAGTTATACTGTACGTACATATATCTAAATTTATGTTTTTTTACTATTTTTTACTGTTTTATTATTCTGAGGCTAGGAAATACTTGTTTTATCAATAAAATAATGAAAATTTTAATATTCACTAGGTCACGTAGGTGAGAGCCTTTGTGTTTTCCGAAACACTGATACCGGTATCGTATCTTACGTGGTGCAGTACTGTTTACTATATTTTACTTTTTTATTATTCTTAGGCTAAGAAATACGTTTTTTTTTATCAATAAAATCATGAAACTACTGGAAATATAAATATATATGCTAGCTCACATAGCTGCAACCCCAATACATTGTACGCTATCGAACACTATTTCGCATGATGCAATACCGTGAGTTATACTGTACGTACGTATATCATTCAGTTATTAGTACAATGTATATTAATTTAAAATTCATTTACTTATTTGATGCTTGTACAAAATCTATTGTATTTATTCATTGTAATTTGGACCAAATATTCCTTTTGTAAAGATTATTCTTTTCAAAAGAGGTGGCCAATAAACGTATCTATCTATCTATCTATCTAAATTTATTCTTTTTACTATTTTTTACTGTTTTATTATTTGTAGGCTGGGAAATAGATTTTTTTTATCAATTAGATAATGAAATATGTTTTTTTCAATACAAAAATGAAAATACTGAGAAATTATTTTTTTAATATTTTAATATTTTAATATTTTTGCATATACCCATAAAATAAAATAATAATTTATCCAAAAAAAAAAAACGTGATACAGGGAGAACGCGAATCAAGAAACGCGAATAACCGGGGGAACACTGTATATATATATATATATATATATATATATATATATATATATATATATATATATATATATATATATATATATATATATATATATATATATATATATATATATATATATATATATATATACAGGTATTGGCATTTATTATCCTACTAGGAATCCTCATCAGCTACTCTACGGTATTACCAAACCAATTTTCACCAATTTCCCTTCTGAACCTAAATTTATCAAGTTTAAATCCATTACCCATTACGAGTTCTGGTTTGATCATGAATTTTTGAAACTTTTTTTTAATATCACCCTTGTTAATCCCTTTAAAACATTTATACACCTCAATCATATCCCCCCTAACTCTGCGCCTCTTTAGAGGATGTAGATTAAGTTTTGTTAATCGGTCATATGGTAGATTTAGGTATTGCATAATTAATATTTTTTTCGTTTTTTAGTCTTGCTTAGGTTATTTATAATTTTTATTTTATCTTTGTTTACATTTGCAGATAGAGGTTCGTTCTCCTGCATCCTCCTCCTCTTCTACCTCATAAGTTACTTGCTCACGGCCACCATGCATGTCCCAGTGTACTGTATGACTGTTGCCCACTGCATAATAGAGTACAGTACAGTAATGTATGTTAATTTCTAGCAGTAAAGTGAATATGAATCTCTTTTGTATACTCTTAAAAATCATACAGGGCTTTCTGCTTTACTATGTTGTAATAAAATATGATTTTTACTTATCTTATATCTTTGTCATGGTGTGTCTGTGTAAGGTTTGGAGCGTATCTATGCCCTTTATCATTGTTTCCTATGGAAAATAACTTGTTTTTTCACGCGATTTTCCATTTACCCGACACTTCTGAGAACCTATCTAGGCGTTTTTCTGAGAACTAGGTGTATATACTGTATATATATTCGATGGATGGGTATATAAAAAAAAAAATTACTGAACTTAATTATTTAAGATAAACGTACACATCGGTAAAGCGGAATTAAAAATTAAAAAGTAATATAATTGAAGATGAACCCTTTACTTGATACGGGTAAAAGATTACTGTAAACCATAACGATCTGTTTAATTGGGTAATTAAAAAAGTCCAATGTTTACTTGGCAGTTACCAAGCAGTTTACTGTGCTCCCTTGTTTATTGCGGGGGTTTGGTTCCGGGACCCGCTGCATAGGTGAAAATCCGCGAAGTAGGAGCACCATATATTCATAGGTATTTTACATTTAGTTTTACTTTTACTGTATAAACCTTCCCTGCACTGTTAACAAACCACCCTTTACTTTTTTAATAACAGCGTGCAAGCGTAAATTTATATGAATTTGATAGGTAAGCTTACCATGAATGATGTGATGATGGCGTGTACATACTTCACAGTCAATGACTGGAGTTGCTGTTGGTGTTTCTTGTTTTATGTGAAGATGGTCTTGTAAGCAGTAATGGCATCGTCGATAATATTACAGAAGTGCACCGAATGAACCATATTATCATCTTGGTCCTGTTACAGTTGTTGGGGTTCTTTTGCCATGTTAATCATGGCTGCCAGACGTTCAAGTGTAAGGCCAGGTTCTTCGACTTCTTCATGCATTTCCTCTGGTTGTTCTTCTTCCTCTTCTTCTCTCGCTGCTTTTGTCATTTCCTCCAAGTCTTCATCAGTCAATGGCTGCGAGTGGCAGTTGATCAGTTCATTCACGTCTTCATGAGTCATATCTTTAAAGCCTTCTCCTCCTAGCAATGCAGCCAACTTCACAGCTTTTGCAACTGCAGAGTTATGGACTTCGTCAGGAGCGAATCCCTTGTAGTTTTAGATGACTTCGAGCCACAATTTCTTCCAGCTGGCATTGATTGTGGCCAGCTTCATCTCTTTGATTGCATTCTGAATATTTTGAAGGCATGTAGCAATCGTGTAGTTACGCCAGTATGCTTTCAGTGCGAATTCTTTGTCCGCATCCATGGAGTCAACCAGGTTCGCCAGGGCATTTCGTGTGTAGAGGGCCTTGAACGCACGAATAACGCCTTGATCCATAGGCTGAATCAGTGATGTTGTATTCAGTGGCAGGAACTCTACTTGAAGAACGTCATATTGGAGATGAGTTGCGTGGCCACCAGCATTATCCATCAAAAGAAGGACTTTAAATTTAAGGCCCCTCTCTGCAAGATAAAGTTAGACCTGAGGGATAAAGCATTGGTGAAACTTGTCTGATGTGAGGCTTTCCGTGATTCAGGCCTTAGGGTTATGAATCCAATACACTGGCAGCAGATTCTTATTTTTATTCTTTAAAGCCCTTGGGTTCTTAGACTTGTAGATAAGCCTGGGCTTTAACATGATGGCCGCAGCATTCCCGCACATGACAAGGGTAGCACGGTCTTTGTGCACTTCAAATCTCAGAGCTTTAGCTTCTTCCTTGAACAGAAAAGTGCGAGACGGCATTCTCTTCCAAAATAACTCAGTCTCATCCATGTTAAATACTTGCTCTGGAGCATATTCACCTTCAGCGATAATTTTCTTGAAGTTGTTATTTACATATTCTTCAGCTGCAGTTGTATCTGCAGAGGCAGCTTCGCCGTGCACCGAAATGCTTTTTAGGCCATAACATTTTTGAAATTTGGCGAACCATCCCTTGCTTGTAACGAACGATTGTTTCTTCGGTGGAGAATCGCTGGAGGATCCTGGTTGTGGGTCGCGATTTCTTTTTCTTTCTCCTTCTCCTCACGGTCGCCACTGTTGTCGTCGGGTTTGTTTGCAGCAAATGTCTCGTACAGCTTGTTCGCCTTTGTTTGTGTAATACTGGTGTCTAAGCTGATGTTCTACTTCCTGCAATCAGCAATCCACAGGACCAAAGCAGATTACATCCGCACTATTATCGTATTGCGGGGTGTTATGATCCTCTTTGCTGTTTTATTAAAAGTAATAGTCACTGTTTTCCTGATATTTACCTCGTCCTTTTGATGTATCAAGCGGTAGATTCGTTGATGCCGAAATGGCGGCCGACATCTAAGAACCTTCTTCCTTCCTTCAGCATATCTAACAGTTTTACCCTTTCTGTTATGGTCAAGATCTTTCTTTGCTGCTTAGGCTTACTACTAGAAGCCGTAAAAGATGAAGGACGTTTGGGAGACATTGCAGAGGTTGAATTCAAAAGTTTCACAATATCACAAGCACAACGTATTAAGAAGCACAATGCTAACGGCGCACACGTGAGTAGACTGAACGGGTGAGGCGAGACAATTGAAGATGCTGGAAGAATGGAGTTTCAATCAAAAAGCCAGTCAGACCCCATGATACAGAACATACAAAAAAACAATTCTTTGATTTGTCGTCTCCCACCCATCAGCCACTAGCATCCCATATACTACAGTATATCATGTAGGGAGACCCTTTGCGTTTTCCAAGATGCCAATACTCTATCGTACAGTATTTT
>JAXCGZ010002393.1:40000-61634 GCA_037179515.1 Halocaridina rubra | reverse complement strand
AACCCCTAAAAAGGTATCATTTAAACACAACAAAATACGGATATTTCTGACCTACTATTAAATATACCTGCTTATTTCTATAAACTATTTATACATCGCTTGATATATATATATGTGTGTGTGTGTGTGTGTGTGTGTGTGTGTGTGTGTGTGTGTGATTACCTAATTGTGATTACGGGAAAGAGCCCAAAGCTCGTATCTTCCCGTCTCCTGATCGGTTCCATTTTAGACTTAGTGATACTTATCATACCTGTCCTTAAAACTATGGATTGAGATAGCATTAACTACCTCCTCGCTTAGCCAATTCCAATTATCAACTACTCTTACACTGAAAAAGTATTTCCTTACATCCTGCAAAGAAGTTTTCTTACGAAGCTTCAAACTATGACCTCTAGTTCTAGAGCCAGCCATATCAAAAAATCGATCCCTATCCACTCTATCATAACCATGAAGGAATTTAAAGACTGTCACCATATCCCCCCTCACTCTTCTAGCTTCGAGTGATGGTAAGTCTAATTCCCTCAGCCTCTCATCATAACTGAGATTGCGTATTTCTGGCACCAGTTTCGTGGCATGTCTTTGAACTTTTTCAAGCTTGGCTATGTGCTTTTTCAAGTGCGGATTCCAAAAGGGGGCTGCATATTCGAGTTTGTATGTGTGCATGCATATATATTTATATGTGCGTGTGTGTGTTTTAAAAGTCTGATAGGCCTCATCATGCTATCAATTCAGATTTCCTTTGTAGCTGATCTCAATTCAAATGTGTCACGCATTCATATTTTCATGTTTATATATATATATATATATATATATATATATATATATATATATATATATATATATATATATATATATATATATATATATATAAACCTAGCCACTGGAGTTGACAAGTCAGCCCGCTTTGGTGCCGGTCACTAGCATAGATAAATAAAGAGGGTTGCGTGGGGGAAGGGCAGCCAGTGTAAAACATGTGCCATACAAATACGCAGAGAATCATCGAGATATCATGCCAGATCGGTCAAGGCCCAGATTACTAATGACCACCTCCAGTGATGGCCAGCAGGATGCTGATGGAAATTAGGCTATCACTGGGAAAAGGAGAGGAAAGGTGGAAGGTATATCCAAATGCAGGTGGGAGGAAGGGTAGGAGCTGGTACTCTCAATGTTGGCACTATAATGAGGAAAATAAGAGAGAATTGGCAGATATGATGGTGAGAAGAAAATTAGATATACTGTGTGCTCAAGATAAAAAGTGGAAAGGAAGCATGGTTAGCGGCATAGAAGCAAAATCTGACATTCTCTACAATGGCGTATACGAGATGTGAACTGGTATAAGGGTAATACCGTAGGAAGACATTAAGAGGATCTTAGAGGTAAAGAGAGAGTATGACAGTGTCAATGAGTATGAGACTGGACATCGCAGGGATAACGATGACTGTTGTCTGTGCATATGCACCACACACAAGGTATGAGATGAAGGAGGAAAACACTTTTTGAAGTGATTTGGATGAAGAGGTGGAGAGTTCCCCTAAGGATGAAAGAGCGGCGATGGAGCAGATTTCAATGAGCATGTTGGTGAAGGGGACAGAGGTGACGAGGAGGTGATGGGAACGTATGGGGTGGGGAATGAGAATGAGGAAGGGCAGATGGTGGTGGATTCGGCAAACAAGATGGATATGGCTATGGTGTATATGCATTTCAAGAAGAAGGGTGAGCAAAGGGAGATGTATAAAAGTGATGGAAGGAGCAAACATGTGGACTATGTACTTTTCTGGTGATTCAATCTAAAAGAGAATGAAGACTACGGTAATGTAGCAAATAATGTCAGATGGTGGTCTGTTGGATCACCCTGGAGGTGAAGAAGAGGAAGAGTGTAAGGCATACACAAAGATAATCACAAAAAGAGAATTGGGAGAGCCTGAGTGACAAAGAAAGGAGGAGTATAAGGAATTGCAAAGCAAGGCAAAAAGAGAGAGGTGGCAAAGGATAACAAAGAGTTTTATGATGAACTGTGTGAGAAGGAGAAAAAGACTTGTACAAATTGGCAGGACAGAGGGTCTGAGCTGGGTAGGACATGCATCAGGTTATGCTCAATAAAGCTTGCAGATACAATCTGTGCTGAAAAGTGAGGAGTGTGTGTTGAGAAGGTGGAGGAAGTATTCTGAGGAGCTCATGAATTATAAAATGAGAGAGAGAGAGAGAGAGAGAGAGAGAGAGAGAGAGAGAGAGAGAGGAGAGAGAGAGAGAGAGAGAGAGAGAGAGAGAGAGAGAGAGAGAGAGAGAGAGAGAGAGAGAGAGAGAGAGAGAATGGGTGGACAATGTGGAGATAGTGGATCAGGAAGTGCAGTGGATCAGTGGAGGAAGTGAACACAGCTAGGGAGAGGACGAAGAGAAAAGGTGGTTGGTCCATATGACATTACGATGGAGGCATGGAAATGTTTGGAAGAGATGGCAGTGGAGTTTTTAACCATGTTGTTCAATAAAAATTTTGGGAAGTAAGAGGATGCCTGAAAAGTGAAGAAAAGGTGCAATGGTGCCAGTCTTTTAAGAACAAGAGTGATGCGGAGAGATTCAACAAGTACACAGGCATTAAGGTGACCAAACAAAACATGAAGATATGGGAAAAAGTAAGTGGAAGCTAGACTAAGAAGATCAGTGAGGATCTGTGAGAAGCAATATGGATTTATGTCAGAAAATAGCATTAGGATGCAACATTTTGCTTTGAATGTTGATGGAGAAGTATGGAGGAGGCAAAAAGAAGTTGCACTGTATATGTGGATTTAAAGGGGTATGACAGTGGGGAGTTGGGGCCTGTGCCGGTTGGCGACCACCCTATGGGTCCTACATGACCCGTTCCACCCATCCGTGGGTGGAGAATCTAAAAAAAAGGGGGGGGGTATGACAGGGTGCTGAGAGAGGAGTTGGGGGTATTTGAAGTAGTCATGAGCAGCAGAGAAGTATGTGAGCATGGTGCAGGATACGTATGAGGACTGTGTAACAACAGTGTAGTGTGCAGTAGGACTGACAGATGGGTTAAGTGTGGAGGTGGGATTGCATCAAGGGTAAACCAAAGGTCCTATCTTGTTTGAAATGGTAATGGACTAGTTGACAGACAAGATCAAACAGGAATCACTATGGACTATGATGTTTGCAGATGACCTTGTGGTCTGCAGAGGGAGTAAGTAACATGCTGTGGGGAGCCTGGCGATGTGGAGGTAAACACTGGAGGGAAAGGGCATGAGAGTCAGCAGAAGCAAGACTGAGTACAAGTGTATGAAGGAGAGGGTGGTAAAGTGGCGAGGTTGCAATGTACAGAAGTGTCAAAGGTGGATGAGTTTAAGAAGAGGTTAACTATTCAAAGTAACGGAAAGCATGGCAAAGAAGTGCAGAAGAGGGTGCAAGTAAGGTGGAATGGGTGAAAGAGTCACAAGAGGAATATGTGACACAGCAGTGCCAGCAACAATAAAAGGTAAAGTTAACAAGATGGGCATAAGACTAGCTATATTGTATAGCTTGTAGACAATCTCAGTGACAAAAAAAACACAGGAGGCAGAGCTGGAGGTTGCAGAGATGAGGATGCTGCAGTTTTAATTGAGTGTGACAAGGATGGACAGGATAAAGAATGAGTATATTATAGGGACAGCACATGTAAGATGGCTTAGGGACATGGTTAGAGAGGCAAGAATGAGATGGCTTGTGAATGTACTGAGGAGGGATGAGGGGTATGTTGGCAGATGAATGCCAAAGATGAAGTTGCCAGACAGGAGGGGTAGATGTAGGTAAAGGGGGGGTATATACATGTTATGAGGGGGAGCATGAAGGTGTGTGGTATATGCGAAGAATAGGGCAACATGAGGTCGATTGATTCAATGTGATGGCTCCTGACGAGAGAAATTACAACATTATATATATATATATATATATATATATATATATATATATATATATATATATATATATATATATATATATATATATATATATATATATATCAGTAGTTAAAAGGCTTCAGTACAATATGTAGTGTGTAGATCTCTTTAAAACATATACAAAACTATCTCTAATAAGAGTAAAGATATATTGTATACGCAGAAATACTTTTAATAAGTCTATAAATCAAAAGAGAACCTGTTAACAGTAAGTCGGCCGAGCCAAAGAGCTGAAGCATTTGAAATAAAGGAAAACAACATTACCCGAGTGTCATCAATAGAGATTTCCAAGAACAATGAGTAGGGTGTTTAAAGCACTTTCCTCCCCTTCTCTCTTCTTTCACTCGTTTATCTACAGATTTAATTCGTATTTTATCTTCATTTACGCAGTACAGGGTCAAGGTTATCAAACTTCTACATGTTAGGAACTCAACCTTATTGGGTTAGGATCAAGATAATGACTTCCAGTACATTAAATAATCTCTTAAATTGTTAGTTTAGGTTTGGTTAGGTTTAGTTAGGTTAGATTAATACCTAATCTAACAATGAAAGAGGCAATATAATGTACTGGGAGTTGCTATGTTTATTTGAGCCATGTGATACACGAAAAATTGAGTATATAATCAAAAGACCTTCCTCCCATCATATTAAAAAAATTTTACTCTAAAGGCAACTTTTTGCCTTCGGGTTTGTGAGTTATGTAAACTTAGAGGGTAGGAAATACTGTAGTGGGCACAGAGAGTGTATGAAGAAGGGTATGTACCACCGGACTGTACCACCAGTACGACCCCAAGAACAAGATCCCTTTTACAAGAGCCCATCCTACTCGCACAGATACCTATCGTACCTACACAACTGGGCGTCACTTTTTTTTTTTTTTTTTTTTTTAAGTGTCTGACACCAGGAAGGGCAAATTAAATTCTCCTCCTCGGGCCCGGCACTGGGGAAATATTTAAGAAGTAGAAGCAGGTTAAATATAATGCAACAATCTATAATAAATATATAAGAAAATATGCTTTCAAGTGTAACTATGTTCTGACTGCATATGACAACAGCGAGTCCAAACGAGTTTTAACTACCTTTAACTACCGAAAACTAGTTAGATACGGTACAGGAAACCTGTCTTGCCCTCGAGCAATATATCCGGTTGTTGCCAATTAATATCTGTCAATAAATAAGGCCACAATTCGCTTGGGTACGTAAAGTGACCACACTGTTAGCAAATAAATTGAACCATTAGAGCTTATACATGCCAGCCAATTATCATGTCTGGCAATCAATATATATATATATATATATATATATATATATATATATATATATATATATATATATATATATATATATATATATATATATATATATATATATATATATATATGAATGGTTACGGCCATATATATATATATATATATATATATATATATATATATATATATATATATATATATATATATATATATATATATATATATATATATATGAATGGTTACGGCTATATATATATATATATATATATATATATATATATATATATATATATATATATATATATATATATATATATATATATATATATATATATATATATGAATGGTTACGGCTACGTAAGGAAATTGAAAGAAATGTAAAATTCTTAATACTTTCAAGTGCATTACTGAAGAGGAGTCTGATTTGTACAAACGAATGAAGCGATATGAATACATAGAGAAAACAGGAGAAAAAAAGGAAATTAGCAACCTATCATATGACAGCATGTGCTTGACCATACCACCACTTTTTTTTTTTTTTTTGCCGTTTCTCGTGAAATAGAACCATATATATATATATATATATATATATATATATATATATATATATATATATATATATATATATATATATATTAGTTTTGAGGTAGAATAAAAAAAATTTCCCTTGAAGTGATATTGCGCTCAGGGGTAACTTACGTCTCGTGAAGTGAAATGTTGGGTTATTTTCACCTTATTAATTATACTTTCCCTCAAAATTCCTTTTCCAAATTATCTATTAATATAGCAATAATAATAATAATAATAATAATAATAATAATAATAATAATAATAATAATAATAATACTAGAATAAAAAAAAATAATAATAATGCAATGGTCTTCATTAAACTATAAATTATATATTCAATGCATATTGCCTATGCAATATAAGCAAAGCATGAACATTTAAGGAAGAAGAAGAAAACAAGCCAAAATTCCCCTTATCGAACAGACTTCTAAGGGACAATGGAGTAAGAAACATTTGTCGAGAGTAAACTCTGCTTATATTCCTTTTATTAAATTTCCCTTGAACGAGAAGTCACACACGAATTGGCAACGAATCAATAAACTGTTGACTTGAAAATACTTTAAACACAGGAACACATAGGGAGGATCTGTACAAACACGAAAAAAAAAAAAAGTCACGCATGCGGACTGATACATTTCAGTTAACGGATATGTAATATAAAAAGAAGTTACACAAGATCAAGATAATAAAAGAATCACTCAATAATATAAAAATAATAAATAGGAACTCACATTCCCCAGTGAATTTCGTTAACCCTTCCCTGACCACGAACACAACTACACTATACTACTCGCCGGGGCCCACAACTACGAACGCATCAACGCACAAGGGAGTATTCCGGGAGTAGGGATATTTCACCGGGTAGAATTACTTTACATTTAGGGTAAAAAATACCTACGCCTCTAAATACGATACAATACTATTCTTAAGTAGGAGATAGAGTAAATACAAATTAAGTATACAAATGACAGTGAGTAAAGCACTCAGAAATTTACGATCGTTTTCTCTGTTTGGGAAGCATGTTGGGTGCTACTTTAGCGGGCGGTCTACCAGGCCATTTACACTTTAGTGTGCGGTCTACCTGCAGTTTTACACTTCAGCGTGCGGTATAGCAGGCCATTTAACTTTAGTGTGTGGTTTACCTTCACTTTTACACTACAGTGTGCGGTCTACCTGCACTACCTAACCAAACCTAGGTTAGTTAGATGACTAGTTAGGGTAAATCAAAGCGTTTAAATAGCAACGTGGCTCATATGAATTGGCTGTCGGTCACGTGTTTCGAGTTTGTCACGGCTATTAATAATCAACCATAAATTACTTTTACAAAAAACAATTTAATGACTCTAGACATGATACAGCAGCAACATGGAAAGTGATAAGAAGCATGATACCAAATGAAAAGAGTACCTCAGAAAGTTATGAAAATATTACAGAGTTGAAAGACAAAGCAGAAAACTTTAATAACTATTTTGCTAACGTTGGCAAAAATACATATGAAAAAACTCAAGAAAACATCAACTCAGTGAATATGAGTAATTGCTTAAATGACAATTCTTCCAATGAAAACACAAGAGAGTACTTCAAGATTATTCCTATCGATTTTGCTACCCTAATTCTTACCATAAAGAGCCTAAGAAACTCTGGCTCTTACGGTTCAGATGGTATACCATTTCAGTTCATCAAAGATGCTCTACCCGTGATTGCATCCTATATTCTAACTATTATGAACACTTCCATTGTTACTAAAAAGTTTCCTGACTCTTGGAAAATAGCACATGTAATAATACCTCTGCATAAAAAGGGGGACAGAGAAGATGTGACAAACTATCGTCCCATTTCCCTCCTACCCATTTTCTCTAAAATATTAGAAAAAATTGTTGCATGCCAACTTATGTCATATTTAGAATCAAATAGAATAATAAGTATTAACCAGCATGGTTTCAGACCGAAACTTTCGACGGAAACTGCACTGCTTAAAGTTACGAATAGTATATATAATAATATAGATATGAAAAAAATATCTCTTCTCGTATTATTAGACTTATCAAAAGCCTTCGACAGTGTAAACCATGAAATTCTTTTAAGCAAATGTATTAACTTAAATATTGATCCAAGCTGGTTTAGCGAGTATCTATCTAATCGTAAACAGTCCATACGTCTAAACAACATTATCTCTGTGCCAAAAAATGTATCATTTGGTGTTCCACAGGGATCAGTACTTGGTCCTATCCTCTTCTCCATTTACGTAAATGATCTATCTTCTTTCATTTCTGACTGTCTAGTCGTACAATATGCAGATGACACTCAACTACTCCTTAGTGGTGATATTAATAATCTCCCAGAGCTAACTTTAAGAGCAGAAAACACTCTGTCAAAAATTAAAACCTATTTCCAAGAAATTGGGCTGTTAATTAACGAAAGTAAAACACAGTGCATATTTATTGGTTCAAGGTTCCACATAGCACAAATTCCAGAAAACACAACAATTAATTTTTGCGACAATATTATCACACCTAGCAAAACAGTCAAAAACCTAGGAATTCACTTTGATAACCACATGTTGTTTGATTCCCACATAGATAAAGTATGCAAAAAGGTTGCAGGAACATTAATGTACTTATCACGTATAAAAGACAATTTTGAGACTACCACTCGAATAACTGTTGTTGAATCTCTAGCCCTAAGTCACATTAATTACTGCACAACTGTTTGAGGAGCTACCACTAAGACTCAGATAAACAGAATACAGAAGCTTATTAATTTTGCAGCTCGAGTTGCCCTGGGAGGAATAAGAAAATATGACCACATCACACCAGCTCTCAATAAACTTGGGTGGCTGCGGGCAGAAAATAAGGTCGCTTATGCTATTTATGTTTTTGTATTCAAAATTTTGGACCATCATTATCCTAGCTGGCTATTTGATTTAAAAACAGTCAGGGATATAAGGGGAACCAACACAAGACAGAGCAGTGAGCTCTTTATTCACAGAACAAACACAGAAGCAGGTTCAAAGATGATCACTATCAAAGGGCCAACACTCTGGAATAATATTCCAGAGCATCTTAAAAATGCATCCTCTTTCACAGCTTTCAAAGGCAAACTATATAGTTTTCTTTTGGACAAATAGTTGCTGCTCATTAAGAACTAATTATTCTCATTGTAAGGAAACAAATATGGAAATGATGCCGATAATAACGATCCTGTATCTAGTGGCATACTTACTACTTTATTATTAACATTATTGTAAAATTTTTATTACAGCATTATTATTTTCTATGAAAGCTACATTTAATTTAACTATATGTATTACCCTCTTATTTATTAGTTTAATTACATGTCTACTTATAAGTTACTATTAATGTTGAATAACCATTCTACAAAATGGAAATAAATGTTTTTGCTTTGTTTGTTTGTTTGTTTGATTTTTAGCAAAGTAAAAGTTTCGAGCACTCATGTAAAAAAAAGAAAAAGTAAACAATTAATAAATTCATATAAAAAAGGTAGCGCGCACGCTAAAGGTCATTTCACAGCGTTGATCACGGATACTGAGGTAGACCGCACACTAGAGTAGCACCTCAGGATTGTTTTCATCTATTTCTCACCGTGGCTCAAGCGGTAGCGTCCGCGACTTTGAGGCGTCAGGTCGAGGGTTCGCGCCCCGTCATGGTCTGAGGTTAGCAAGAGCATGCACTCAGGATAACGATTACATCTGCCAAGACAAGTCCTTCGCAAGAAGGCAACCGTCCTAGCCCTTGGTAGAAAAGGGAGTCCGTGACGTAAAACAGGCTAAAACATATAAGACAATTCAGTTTTAATTTCTACCGACATTATTATTATTATTATTATTATTATTATTATTATTATTAATGTAGTGGAACATCTATCATGGGGTTACGGACTAAACATGTTGACTTGTATGCCCAGAGTGTCGTAAAAGGCGACTTTTATCCATTATGAAAAAAATAGGATGAATGTTTAATTCTCTTCTTCTCGTGCGTGCTGTCTCACCGCGATACCTCCGAAAGGAAGGCGATAGTTATAAGGCAGAGACTAAAATCTTGATGGAACTTCGATGCAACTACTGCAGACAATTTGAAGCAGATATAGAATAACAATTTTCAGGTTAGAATAATAAGTAGGTACATACATATATATATATACACACACATACATACACACACACATATATATATATATATGCATGCATTAATTAGATGAGCAACAGAAACACCACTGGGGCTTCATAGCCATACATATCAAGGAGAGAGAGAGAGAGAGAGAGAGAGAGAGAGAGAGAGAGAGAGAGAGAGAGAGAGAGAGAGAGAGAGAGAGAGAGAGAGAGAGAGAGAGAGAGAGAGAGTGAGTTTGTGGTATTCTCAACAAGGGCTATTGAAAATATTGTCACAATGATTACTCTTCAAGTACTCTTCAATTATTACACTATATTTTATTATTAATTACTTGCTATGATATTTAAAATTAATTGCAAATTCTATTAGTATGTTATTTATACATAACCACATAGATTGTAATGTTATCAACTGCAATATGACTGGGAGTGCCCATGTGCACATGTCCCCATGTACAGTTATCTGAATAAAAAAAAAAAAAAAATCGATGCAACTGAAGTGTGATTTTTTTTATGACTGTGACACCGAGGCAGGCAAAACCTGCCCTCATCAATAAAGGCCCGGGCACGAGAAAACACCAAGACGAAGGAAAAGAAAATGATTAAGGACAAGGCAGAGATGAAGTAATGTTACTGCATATATCTTAAAATATCGCCCATCTAACCTAACCTAAGCAAATTAACTTGGTTATGTTAGATCATCTACGGTATGGCTGGAAGGAGGAATCACATTCCAGCGGCACTGGAACCTCTTCCAGTCTGGTTGTGAATACAGTCATTATTTCTGTGGAAATTATTATTATTATTATTATTTACTTATTTATTACTATTAAGCATTTTATGTCATATTTTAGTTCTAAACGTATTATCTTTATACTTGCTGCATAACAACAACTACTACTATTATTATTACTACTACTACTACTACTAGTAATAATAATAATAATAATAGTAATAAAATTTCCTTCGTGAGTAATATATATATATATATATATATATATATATATATATATATATATATATATATATATATATATATATATATATATATATATATATAATATATAATTTTCGGCCATACTAATATATGGGTGATTGATTTAGGTCATGGATTCTCTTTTCCATTAAGGGCTAGGACGGCGCTTTACTGCCAAGGGCTCAGTGCGACCTTTACACTGAGTGAATGCCCATTCTAACCTCATACCGTGGCAGACCATTAATCCACGACATGACGAATCGATATATATATATATATATATATATATATATATATATATATATATATATATATATATATATATATATATATATATATATATATATATATATAAGTTTTTACTGAAAAAAATAAACTTTTCTCTCTACAGTAAAAATATTCATAGTAATTATGTATTTCAACTCTCTTCTCAAAAGGAATACAGTAACAGTATTTAAATGTTTTCATATATTACTCCAATTGGCTAAAATTACCTTAAAACGGGGTAATTTACCCTAATACAAGCAAGGCAGGGGAGGCTCTCCCCACCCACCAAAGCCAAGGTTGACGAATCAGCTGGATGGATATAGCTGAAGATGCCAAGTATAAAATTAATCGCTAGACAATAGCATACGTCGCCAGAATGCTGTTAAAATTCTAAACAATAATATAAATAAAACACTTACACCGTCTATAATTCAAGGGGAATAAAAAAAAAGATCGTCGGTGACTTGGCATAACGAAGTTTCTTATTTTACACGCCATGTACTAGGATAGTAATTCAACAACTACTACTACTACCACTACTGCTAATAATACTAATAATTATAACTATAATAATGAGTTAAATAAAATATACAAAAAACGCAAGGAATATATATATATATATATATATATATATATATATATATATATATATATATATATATATATATATATATATATATATATATATATATATATATTAAATTCCCCTCAGGGAGGGAGGGTAAGAATACTTCCTCCGTGTTCCCGTGCGTGTAGTAAAAGTCGACTAAATGTGGCGGACCGAGGGGACTGGGAATCCCCTCCTCTGTATTTACTTCCCACAAAAAGTCAAAGTACTAACTTTGACTCAGGCACCCCCTTATAAGGGGAATATGTCCTTAGTATATGGATGGATATATTAAATCTCTCTCTCTCTGTATATATATATATATATATATATATATATATATATATATATATATATATATATATATATATATATATATATATATATATATATATATATATATATATATATATATATATATATATATATATATATATATATATATATATATATATATATATATATATATATATATATATATATATATATAGATAGATAGATATAGATATAGATATATAGCAGTATTTGTCGTAATAATAATAATACTTAGTTAAATAAAACATAAAAACAACAAAAGGAATACACACACACACACACAAACTACTTCATGGTAATGACAGAGCGGATAGGGATCGATATTTTGATATAGCTGGCTCTAGAACTAGAGGTCATAGTTTGAAGCTTCGTAAGAAAACTTCTTTGCAGGGTGTAAGGAAATACTTTTTCAGTGTAAGAGTAGTTGATAATTGGAATTGGCTAAGCGAGGAGGTAGTTAATGGTAACTCAATCCATAGTTTAAAGGACAGGTATGATAAGTATCAGTAAGTACAAAAACGAACCGACCACGAGACGGGAAGTTACGAGCTTGGGGCTCTTTCCCGTAAACACAATTAGGAAATTACAATTCGGCAATTACACACACACACACATCAGTGGCACTAAGTATCATAGTTAAAAAGTCACTGGAGTCAGGGGAGATTCCAAGATGCTGGAAACAAGCAAACGTGATACCTATCTTCAAAAAGGGAAGGAGGGATACGGCTTTGACCAGCATAGTTTGCAAAGTTATGGAGAAACTACTAAGGAAAGACATCTCTCTTCACTTGGATTCCTTCAACCTTTTGTCAGTGAGGCAACATGGCTTCAGAGAAGGTAGATCAACAGTAACAAATTTATTAGAATTTTATGATGAGGTAAGCTGAATCTTACAGGAAAGAGAGGGCTGGGCAGATTGCATATTCTTAGACTTCCAGAAAGCGTTTAACACTGTTCCACATGGGAGACTTATTAGGAAGCTGCAAGCAATAGCTAAAATAGGTGGAAATGTCTTGGAATGGATAAAAACTTACTTAGAAGGAAGGGAACAGAGGGTTAGAGTAAGACACTCAGTGTTTGAATGGAGAAGTGTTAGTAGTGGGGTTCCACCGGGTTCAGTTTTAGGGCCACTTTTGTTCCTTGTATATGTAAATGACCTACCAGAGTCGGTAAATTCATTCATGAATACGTTTGCAGATGATGCAAAGATTGTGAAGAAAGTAGGAAACGAGAACAATGGTAGAGAACTTCAGGAAGATCTAAATAGTCTGCATGAGTGGTCAGAAAAGTGGCTAATGAAATTCAATACTTCAAAATGTAAGGTAATGAGAATGGGTACAAGTGCAAGAAGACCCAAGCTTAACTAGTCGGTGGCAGGTAGTACAACTTCAAGAGACAGAAAATGAGAGAGATCTAGGAGTAAACATACTGGCAGATTTGTCTCCAGAAATACATATAATTGGCATAGTAAGGGCAGCAAATGCCTTCTTATCAAATGTAAGGGTAGCCTTCAGGCACATGGACAAGGAAATGTTCAGAAATATTTATGTAGCCTATGTGAGGCCAAAACTCGAATATGCAGCCCCCTTTTGGAATCCGCACTTGAAAAAGCACATAGCTAAGCTTGAAAAAGTTCAAAGACATGCCACGAAACTGGAGCCAGAAATACGTAATCTCAGTTATAATGAGAAGCTGAGGGAATTAGACTTGCCATCACTCGAAGCTAGAAGAGTGAGGGGGGATATGGTATCAGTCTTTAAATTCCTTCATGGTTATAATAGAGTGGATAGGGATCGATATTTTGATATGGCTGGATCTAGAACTAGAGGTCATACTTTGAAGCTTCGTAAGAAAACTTCTGTGCAGGATGTAAGGAAATACTTTTTCAGTGTAAGAGTAGTTGATAATTGGAATTGGCTAAGCGAGGAGGTAGGTAATGCTATTTCAATCCAGAGTTTTAAGGACAGGTATGATAAGTATCACTAAGTACAAAATGGAACCAATCAGGAGGCGGGAAAATACGAGCTTTGGGCTCTTTCCCGTAAACACAATTAGGTAATAACACACACACACACACACACACACACACACACACACACACACACACACACACACACACACACACACACACACACACACACACATATATATATACAAACTGCAGTATTCCTGTCGCTTTAATTGGGAAGAAAGAAAATAATTTACACTGAATAGTACCATATTTGTGCATGAGACAAGACAAAAATTTAGGAACCAATAGGGAAGTACTGGCAAATAAGACAAAGACCAAGGCCTGTTTTCTGAACTGTGCTTACACTGACATTTAATAGCTCTTTTGTATCTTGTTCACATTCTGCAGAGACTACCATTAAAGAATCTGATTAACTAAGAAGCACATCTCTGAGTCACAGCCGTGTATGATATTATTTGCAATAACCTTTGCTGTAATTTCTGAATAACGGATCATTTAAACAATATCTGATATGCAATAATTACATGCCTACATATGAGAATAGAAGCATATGAAAAGTGAATTAATTGCACTATGAAGATTAAAACAACACTGGGGGCTGATCCTAAGGAGGAAATGAGGCACTGGTGAGTGACTTTGTAAAAGTGTGAGAGAGAAGGACACTGCAGGTGAATGTTGGTAACAGAAAAGTCATGAGATATACGAGGGGTGTTAATGTTGGCAGACTGAATGCGAATGTAAATGGGAAGATACTTGAGGAAGTCGAAAGTTTATGTATCTGGATATGCATTTTCTAGTGAACGGAGTAGAGAGATAACTTATAGAGTGAAGGAAACAAGCAGATATCTAGGTGGATGAAAACTGTTGTTTTAGATTCTCCACCCACGAATGGGTGGAACGAGTCATGGAGGACCCATAGGGCGGTCACCAGCCGGCACAGGCCTCAACCCACCCCCACTGTGGTGCACAGCCTCAGCAGTAACCTCCCCAGTAAACAGCTTAAACTTTCTTGCCTGGACGAGGCGTCACCCGTCGACTTCGTGAATGCAAGGCCAGCGCATTACCACTGTACTAGCTAGGAGGCGATGAAAAGTGTGATGAGAAATAGATATGATAGCGGGGATTTTAGCACACTGACAGTGAAGGAGCTTAGAGGTAGCAAGGGATAGCTCCATAACTTTATAAAATGCCACAGCCTAAAAAAATTGAGAATCGGAATATGCTAGTAAAAAGATAGCAGATGCATTCCCTGAGTACTTTAGGAACATCTTCGTGAAAAAAGCCTGTTTTCCAAAGCAAGTGTTCACTGTGATGAAATTGGCCTTTTCAGGGAGAAAATGGCAAGTGACACTTACTTCCATAGGGATGCCAAGCAGACTCCAGGATATAAAGCCTGATGCTATGTAGCAACACTATAAAATATAGTCTAATGTACAATGTGCAAACGAAGAGGATATTTATGCTGTTGTAATATGGTATGTATATTGTTGAAGACTATTTTCTGAGGGTTCTTTAGTGCTCTTAAATTGACATCAATGATGATGGTTAATCCATGCACGCTAAGGATAAAAGTAAGCATCTGCTCTCAGTATCCTGACACGATAACAAGACGGCTTGGGATGTGATTATTCTTTTTCTTGATTAGTTCCATCATAGTTTATACTTGAAATCAAGAGATTCCTCGATAAGAAGGGGCTACCATTTATATATTTTATATCATATACAACACTTATGGTCATCCCAAATTGCTTACGTATGAGAATGAAAACAGAGAAGTTCGGTTCCTGTCTTTGAATATGTACTTACTGCTGCAGCCGAAAGATCAGAGCAAAATAAAGTGGATGAAGAGGACACAACAAATGCCTTGCCTTTGCCAGGATTCATGATGCATTTGATGCACACATAGAGAGCAGCATAACAGAATTAAGGAAGAAGGTAGCAATCATAAATGATTTGAAACTTATTACAAAAACTATCAACTCCCTTAAGCTAGAGACAGTAAATGCCTACTGTAAGGCATTATGTAGTGAAGCAGTCAGTAACTTCAAAGGCTTCCCTACAGTTGATGGCAAAGTCAGGAAGATTTTGCAGGCAGTGCAAGAAATTAGTGGGGAAGGTTTCACTGATATTATCGAGGAAAACAAGGAATATCACACTGATGAGCACCAAAAAATCTTCACTGATGACAACATTGTGGAAATGGTGCAATGACATTATCGAGGAAGACAAGGAGTATCACACTGATGAGCACCAAAAAATCTTTACTGATGACAACATTGTGGAAATGGTGCAATCTTCTGTAAAAGAGGACACAGAAGAAACTAAGGAAACAACCTCAGTCAGTTGTGTGTATGCTGGAGGGTTTTAAAGGAGATATTCAGAAGGTAAAAGAATTAAAAGATCTTGTGAGGGAGTTGGACACTTCGATGGAACAAAGCATATGTGTCACCAAAGGGATCACAGCAAGCCTTGAATGAATGAAATGTATCTTTGAGGATGCCAAGAGAAAAAGCTAACAGCTTCCTATAACTACGTTTTCTACCACGAAATCCACGATTGTAAATTCTCCTTCCACTCCCAATATTCCTGAGCCACTACAGTAACTGATTTGGCATGATATCTCATCCTATACCCTGCAGTGCCACTCATTTCGTCACTTCATCTCATTGGCATTATAGACAATCTTCACTGTCAATATTATCATCTTAGGTTATGAAATTTACCTCAGCAGAGAAGAACTATGTCTTTTGGTAAGTGTTAACATAGCTTTAGTACAAGAGAGACTTACATAGTGTGTGTGTATGAGAGATGGCATAAAGGAAAGAGAATGAATGGCTGATTGGGTACCTTTTGAATTTTTTCAAATATATAATTGCATTTGTAGTCACTATGTTTTAGCCATTATATCAGTGGGTAACATGTAAAGTTTATTCATAATGCACGAATGTTACCACACTCTTGGAATAATTTTAGCATGACACATGTAATATTCAAATAGTGGTTTGGTAAACATGTTCACATGTCTGTTATAAATTTCTTTAAATTTAATTATAGTTAAAATCATGATATTCTAACATTTACAGTATTTCATTATATAACACTTACAGTTTATTCATAAAACTGTCCAAGAAAGTAACCACATACGTGAAACTATTTCATTATGATACACATAATCTTTAGATTCCAGTCTATCATACCAGTTTACAGGTACGATTTACTTTTATTTATACCTAATGATGCAGATATAATTATCATATATTTACATTTTATTTTACAGTGCCATACGTAGAGTGCATTCGTAATACATGTACTGTACAAGACATTAAGCACTTTTATGAAAGTGTTCAATCATGATGCACATAATTTTCAAAAAGACGGTTAGTAAACAAGTTCACTGGTATGTTTTATTTTTATCTAAACTTATTATTGTCGTTATAATCATTATGTTTTCACATTTCTTTAACAATGATATATATGTTTTATTCATATTAACATAAAAGTAAACGAACTCTGTAACTTTTATTACTGTGTTGTAGCTAAAATCATTATGTTTTTATATCTATTTTACCAAGCAGAATGTATAACTCACTTGTAATATATAATATAAAGTATATTTCCGTATATGTGAGGTTGGGAATAACTTATATACAAAGTACTAACAACTTTATAACAGGTTCGTAACAGTATGTGAGTTTTGATTCACAAAGTGAGTGGTGGAACAAATTATGTATATACAGTACTGCAAGACAACTGTGTGCATATATATATATATATATATATATATATATATATATATATATATATATATATATATATATATATATATATATATATATATATATATATATATATATATATATATATATATATATATATATATATATATATATATATATATATATATATATATATATATATATATATAAAAAGTAGTTTCTACTCAATGCGAAGACAAAGGAAATTTTGCAATTGAAAACAGCAGGAAAGAGGAGAATCTCAAAGGCTGCAGTTCCAAATACTGTATAGGAATACAGTAATACCTAATCTGGTTTGGAACAGCTAAAAAGTAAGATTAAAACAATTGGGTGAAGTTAGGTATGAATTATATTTGATTATCTTTATCCTAGTAAAGCATAAGAGAAGAATTTCCAAAATTGAATATAATAGCTGCTACCACAGTAAGTTCAAGGGGTTATTTTTAACTGGGAATAGTGACTTGCGGAGTCAAACAAGTCTTAAAAAACTATTTTCCTGTATTTATTTCATGACTATATAAATTTAAGGAAAGCATGCATAGTATGCTGAGGAAAACTGTCTAAAGAATTGCTTGTAAATTTCTATAATTGGAACCGTCTCAATCTGGAGGGGAAAATTTTATTTTTGCCAATGGTTTTTGATGCTATCTACAACCGTCAGAAAACTTATGCTAACCAAACATAACCAGACACTTGACCTAATATGAGAAATAGTAATTTATAACATTTTTCTGATGATTTTGGATGTACAATATGTGAATTAAATAATTTCATGATATATGTACTAACGTATGTGGCCCAAAATACTAGAAAACCAGAAAGAAAGAAAGAAATTACAAGGCTGCAAGTATGTGATTGGAATTTCTGTTTGACAATCCTTTCTTTGTACTCATGATAAATGAGCCAAGGGCAAATACACATATTGGTATAGAACCGGTATATTTTTACAATTGTGCCCATCTCACTTTGGAGGTGAAAATTATAATTTTCCTATGGTTTCTGATGTGTTTTGATTAGTGTGATTTAAATTAATGTGAAAGTTGCTTTTGCTAGTATCACTGTTTTTTGTATTAGCGCCGATACTGGTCAGTCGTGGTGGGTACTTTACCTAATCTAAATAACCTAATCTGACTAACCTAACCTAGCTCAATTTGAAGCCTTACATACCTTAATAGGGTAAATTTGGGTGCTTATAGAGCAGCGCGGCACATTTCGGGAAGTGGTGGTAACGTCAACATCTTAGGAAGGCTATGGAAAATAGCCTACCCGAGAAACCAGTGTCACCAGCAATTCCTGAAATATGCTGCACTGCTATAATTTTTAGAAGAGGGGATTATAAGTGTAAAAAAAAAAAAAAATGGTGCGTTCTAATGTAACGGGTAAATATGGGGTTCATTATTATTGTCTTAGTGAGATCTATTATTATATTTACATAAAAAGCCAATATTCTATTAATCCCCATAACTAAAATAATACCATATAAACACCCAAATTTACCCTATTAAGGTATATAGAGAAATCTACCCAAAAAATAAAAAGTTTTAGTCCAGTACTTTAAGAAGCGCATAAAACGAATTTTAACCAACAAATATCGACTTTGACGCAAAAAACTGCCATATCAAACAAAAGCAACGTTCATATTTATTCAACACACATCCAAATCAGAAAAATAAAAAAAAATATTGGGTATTATTTTGGTTATGGGGATCAATATGAAGCCCCCGGCTGGGGAGGCCGCATTCCCCGAGGTAAGGTTAGGTTAGGGCGCACCAATTTTTTTTTTTTTACTTTTCTTTGTAATCCCCTCTTCTACAAATTTACCAGAAAAAGTGTTTAGTCCAAATATTGAAAAGGCGTATAAAACAAATCTTAACACGACGAGGTGAAAAAATCGAATCTTACTCCAATTGTGTATTAATTATCAAAATGTCCTTTTCTATCCAAAATAAAAACAAAACAAAACAATATCTTACCTAAATTTGTTAAATAATAAACTCACTTTCAACACAATACAATAATGAACAGACTAAAAACTTCTTCTTGCATAGATCTCTAAGATAATATAGAATAGACCAGATTAGATTATAGGTTGGGGTACTGCCTTTAAAACGGCACCTCTTATGTGCACTTGCTCAGTCTTGAGTAAGTGCTTTTCTATTTTTTTAAACATTTCATCTAGGATTTCTTTCCTGATCCCATAGGAAATCATCAATATATTCTGAATTTCGTCATATTGTAGTGGTCTCTCTCTTTGGCTAAAACTACACATCCCAATGTTAATTTGAATATTGTTTGCAATACTTTTCCTATTTACAGTTACTTATAATCTATAAAGGTCTTACCCGCCCCTGCTCACACATCTGGGATGCTTCTTCTTATACATATCTCCTTGATAAGGTTGAATCGAAGGCAATCAGACTCATTAATGATCCTTCTCTTACTTCTAATCTGGATTCTCTCTCTGTCTTCGCCGTAAGGTATCTTCCCATACATACCACAAATTGGAAAGAGTGACCACTGTGTGTTGTTGATGGAGTATATCATCGAAGATATTCTGCCTGAGAGTAGAGGCACTGAGGACATGAGGAGGAACTATCCGAAAGGAGACTACGTCAAAATGAATGAGCTTTTTGCAGCTATAGACTGGAGAACCTTATTTTACAACAAATCTGTACAAGAAATATCTTTTGTGAGAAATATGGGAAGATAGTAGATTGCTGCATACCTGTCACCAAAGTAGGTGTAATTCATGCCAGAGTGAAATGGTTCGATAATGAGTGTAAAAGAGCTGGGGAGTGGAGAGACAAATGCTGGAAAAGGTATAGTAGGAGAAAAAACATAAATGCCTGGCAAACCTACAAAAGAGCAAGAAATGACTACCTAAGTAAAGAAGTGAGGCAGAGAGAGACTATGAGAGAGACAACACCAGGAAGGCTAAAGAAAATCCCAAGCATTTCCACAGCTTTATCAGAGGAAAACTGAAGGTAAAAGAACAGGTTTTAAGGCTAAAGAGATCGGATGGAAGCATCACTGAGATGGATGAAGAGATCTGCAAAGAAATGAACAAGGAGTTTCAGTCAGTATTTACAGTAGAAAATACCCCACCCCCTCAGATTGCAGAGATAGAAGCTCAAGGGCCGGTATTAGAGAACATCAACCTTACAGCCACAGAGGTATGCAAAGCGCTGATGGATTTAAATGTTCATAAAGCTACAGGACTTGATGACATATTCCCTCATGTACTTAAAAAATGCGCAAACTCAATATCAGTGGCACTAAATATCTTATTTAAAAAGTCACTGGAGTCAGGGGAGATTCCAAGATGCTGGAAACTAGCAAATGTGATACCTATCTTAAAAAAGGGAAGGAGGTATACGGCTCTGAACTATAGACCAGTTTCCTTGACCAGCATAGTTTGCAAAGTTATGGAGAAACTACTCAGGAAACATATCTCTCTTCACTTGGAATCCTTCAACTTTTTGTCAGTGAGGCAACATGGCTTCAGAGAAGGTAGATCAACAGTAACAAATTTATTAGAATTTTATGATGAGGTAAGCCGAATCTTACAGGAAAGAGAGGGCTGGGCAGATTGCATATTCCTAGACTTCCAGAAAGCGTTTGACACTGTTCCACATGGGAGACTTATTAGGATGCTGCAATCAATGGCTAGAATAGGTGGAAATGTCTTGGAATGGATAAAAACTTACTTAGAAGGAAGGGAACAGAGGGTTAGAGTAAGACACTCAGTGTCTGAATGGAGAAGAGTTAGTAGTGGAGTTCCACAGGGTTCAGTTTTAGCGCCACTTTTGTTCCTTGTATATGTAAATGACCTACCAGAGGCTGTAAATTCATTCATGAATA
>JAXCGZ010002393.1:22500-35000 GCA_037179515.1 Halocaridina rubra | reverse complement strand
GTAAAACATCTCTCACTGTGGGGCACTGAAGACAATAGTGGTCAAGAGTGTTAGCATTAGGATGGTCGCATAATTTACAGGAGGTGTACTGTGGCATATCTAGAGTCTGGGAGACCTGCCATAAAGGCCGATACCCCATTCTGAGCCGAGCACTAACTACATTGTTTTTCCGCACCATTAACCCGCGTGAGAGAGAGAGAGCATCAGATGCAATTTTTGTTATTTTTGTCCCGTTTCATATCGGACTTGAAGGTGCTGATAATGTACCTTTCTTTGGCCAAAAGCTAGCCTCGATGTGTGTATAATTACCTAATTGTAATTATCTAATTGTACTTATGGAAAAGAGCCCTATGCTCGTATCTCCACGTCTCCTGGACAGATCAATTTTTGTACTTGGCGATACTTATCATACTTGTCCTTAAAACTATGGATTGAGTTAGCATTAACTACCTCCTCGCTTAGCCAGTTCCAATCATCAACTACACTTACACTAAAAAAAAAAAAAAAAAAAGGGACTTCCTTACATCCAGCAAAGAAGTTTTCTTATGGAGCTTCAATCTGTGACCTAGTTCTAGTGCCAGCCATATCAAAATATTGAGCCCTATCCACTCTGTCATAGTCATAAAGGAATTTAAACACCGTCACCATATCACCCCCTCATTCTTCTAGCTTCGAGGGATGGTAAATCTAATTCCCTCAGCCTCTCCTCACAACTGAGATTGCGTATTTCTGGCACCAATTTCGTGGCATGCCTTTGAACTTTTCCTAGCTTAACTGTGTGCTTTTTCAAGCGTATACTCTAAAAGGGGGCTGCATACTCAAACTTTGGCCCCATATAGGTTACATAAATATTTATGAACATTCCCTTGTCCTTGTGACTGAAGACTGCCCTTATATTTGCTAAGACAGCATATGCTGCCCTTACTATGCCATTTATATGCATTTCCGGACACAAATCGGCCAATATGTTTACTCCTAGATCTCTCTCATTCTCTGTCTCTTGAAGTTCTGCTCCTGCCATTGAGTAGTTAATCTTGGATCTTCTTGCACTTGTACCCATTCTCGTTACCTTACATTTTGAAGTACTGAATTTCATTAGCCACTTTTATCTGCAAACATATTCTTGAATGACTTTACAAAATGTGGAAGGTCATTTACATATACAAGGAACAAAAATGGCCCTAAAACTGAACCCTCTGGTACTGCTATACTAACCCTTCTCCAATCAGACATTGTGTGTCTTACTCTAGCCCTATGTTCACTTCCTTTTAAGTAAGTTTTTATCTATTGCAAGATATTTCCACCTTTTTTTTGCTATTGATTGCAGCTTCTTAATCAGCCTGCCGTGTGGAACCGTATCAGATACCTTCTGGAAGTCTAGGAATATGCAATGTGACCAGCCCTCTATTTCCTGTAAGATTTGGCTTACCTCATCATAAACTTCTAATAAGTTTGTTACTGTTGATATACCTTCTTTGAAGCCATGTTGTCTCACTGACAAAAGGTTGAAGGATTTCAAGTGAAGAGAGATGTGCTTCCTTAGTAGTTTCTCCATATCCCTGCAAACTATGCTGGTCAAAGATACAGGTCTATTTTTTAGAGGCGTATCCCTCCTTCCCTTTTTGAAGATAGGTACCACGTTAGCTTGTTTCCAGCATCTTGAAATCTTCCCAGATTCCAGCAACCTTTCAAATATAACGCATAGTGCCGCCGATATTGATTTAGTGCATTTCTTAAGTACAAAAGAGGATATATATCATCAGGACCTGTAGCTTTGCATACCACAGAGGTTGAAAAGATAATGTTCTTTAATACCGGCCCATGAGCTCCTATCCCTGAAATCTGTGGGGGAGGGGTATTTTCTGTGATAAATACTGACTGAAACTTCTTGTTCAATTTTTCGCAGATCTCTTCATCCGTCTCAGTGATGCTTCCATCCACTCTACTTAGCTTTAAAACCTGTTCTTTGACCTTCAGATTTTCAAATTTCCTCTGATAAATTTGTGGAAAAGTTTGGGAGTTTCTTTAGCCTTCCTGGTGCTATCCCTTTTATAGTCTCTCTCTGCCTCTCTTCTTTTACTTAGGTAATAATTTCTTGCTCTTTTATAAGTCTGCCAGGTATTTATACTTTTTCTCCTCCTATATCTTTTCCAGCAATTGTTTCTCCACTCCTTAGCTCTCTTACACTCATTATTGAATCATTTTTCTCCGGCATGAATAACACCTATTTTGGTGTAAGGTATGCAACAATCTACTATCTTCCCATATTCATCACAAAAGATGTCATACATTTCTTGTACAGATTTGTTGTTAAATAAGGTCCTCCAATCAATAACTGCAAAAAGCTCATTAATTTTGATGTAATCTCCTTTTGGATAGTTCCTTCTCATGTCCTCAGTGCCTCTACTTTCAGGCAGAACATCTATGATATACTCCATCAACAACGCACAGTGGTCACTCTTGGTGGTTCATACTCAATTTTTTCAATATCCAATACATTATCGGTGAATACTAGATCAAGCAGCGATGGCTCATCCCCACCCCTCGCCCTCGTTGGTTCCAGTACATGTTAGTGTAGGAAAATCCCTTACATGCAATCTAGGAATTCTGCCCCGAATGAGTCCTCACCACTGTGTGGGTCAAGATATATCCAATCTCTCTCTCTATGATTAAAATCTCCCTTAATCAAAATCCTACATTTTCTCTCCATGCCGTGTTAACAACTGAATTTATGACTTTAATAGTAACTATATGACTTTCCTCATAAGCTTCTAGCCTATATTAGTTCCTTGGTGGGTTATATACAACAGCTATTCTAATGCTCTCTGACCCAGTATTTATGCCCTTAAAGCTACACGTACTAATGATATATATATCCTCTTATGTACTTAAGTAATGCACTAAATCAATATCAGTGGCACTAAGTATTATATTTGAAAAGTCGCTGGAGTCAGGGGAGATTCCAAGAAGCTGGAAACAAGTGAACGTGGTACTTATCTTCAAAAAGGGAAGAAGGGATACGGCTCAAAAAACAGACCTGTTTCCTTGACCAGCATAGCTTGCAAAGTTATAGAGAAACTACTAGGGAAACACATCTCTCTTCCCTTGGAATCCTTCATTTTTTTTTGTCAGTGAGACAACATGACTTCAAACAAGGTACAAACTTATTAGAATTTTATGATGAGGTAAACTGAATCTTACAGGAGAGAGAAGGCTGGGCAGATTGCATATTCCTAGATATCCTGAAGGCATTTTATACAGTCCCACAAGGGAGAGTTATTAAAAAGCTGCAAGCAATAGCAAAAATAGATGGCTATGAAGTTGCAATATATAAAAACTTACCTAGATAGAAGGGAACAGAGGGTTAGAGTAAGACACTCAGTGTCTGAATGGTGAAGAGCTAGTAATGGAGTTCCAGAGGATTCAGTTTTAGGGCCGCTTTTGTTCCTTGTATATGTAAATGACCTTCCACATTTTGTAAATTCATTCATGAATATGTTTGAAGATGATGCATAGATTATCAAGAAAATAAGAGACTAGAAAAATGGTAGAGAACTTCAGGAAGATCTGAATAGTCTGCATGAGTGGGTCAGAAAAGTAATTAATGAAATTCAATACTTCAAAATGTAAGGTAATGAGAATGGGTACAAGTGCAAGAAGGCCCAAGCTTGACTACTTAGTGGCAGGAGCAGAACTTCAAGAGACAGAGAATGAGAAATCTAGGAGTAAACATACTGGCCGATTTGTCTCCAGCAATGCATATAAATGACATAGTAAAGGCAGCATATACTTTCTTAACAAATGTAAGGGTAGCCTTCAGGCACAAGGACAAGGAAATGTTCAGAAATATTTATGTAACCTATGTGAGGCCAAAGCTTCAATATGCAGCCCTCTCTTAGAATTTACGCTTGAAAAAGTACGTAGTTAAGCAAGAAAAAGTCCAGATATATGCCACGAAACTGGTGCCAGAAATACGCATTCTCAGCTATAATGAGAGGCTGAGGGAAGTAGACTTACCATCACTGGAAGCTAGAAGAATGAGGTGGAATATGGTAACGGTTTTTAAATTCTTTCAAGGTTATGACAGAGTGGATAGGGATCGATATTTTGATATGGCTGGCTCTAGAACTAGAGGTCATAGCTTCGTAAGAAGTCTTCTTTGCAGGATGTAAGGAAGTACTTTTTTAGTGTAAGAGTAAGTGATAACTGGAATTGGTTAAGCGAGGAGGTAGTTCATGCTAAGTCAATCCATAATTTTGAGGACAGGTACGATAAGTATCACTAAGTATATAATGGAACCGAAGAAGAGAAGGAAAGTTACAAGCTTGAGGCTCTTTGTCGTAAGCACAATTAGATAATTACAAATATGTAATTACAGCGTGGAAAAGTATCGACATTTTGATATGGCTGGCACTAGAAGTAGAGGTCATAGTTTGGAGCTTTGTAAGAAAACTTCTTTGCAGGATGTAAGTTTTTTTTTTTTTTTTAGTGTAAGAGTAGTTGATAATTAGAATTGGCTAAGCGAGGAGGTAATTGATGCTAACTTAATCCATAGTTTTAAGGAAAAGCATGATGAGTATCACTAAGTACAAAATGGAACCGATCAGGAGATGGGAAGTTACGAGCTTGGGGGTCTTTCCCGAGAGCACAATCAGGTAAGTACAATTAGGTTACTACACACTCACACACGTGTATATATATATATATATATATATATATATATATATATATATATATATATATATATATATATATATATGTATATATATATATATATATATATATATATATATATATATATATATATATATATATATATATATATATATATATATATATATATATATATATATATATATATATATATATATATATATATATATATATATATATATATATATATATATATATATATATATATATAGATAGATAGTTTGTGGCCGCCGTGGCCAAGTGGTAAATCTCACAACTTGATACAATATTTCTGTCTTATTATTATAGATAGTGATGTTAATGGTAACAGAAAATTGTTTAGATTTATTCAACACAACCATGGAACCAGAGGTAACAATATAAATTTGATATGTCCACTGCCGAGAACAACCTTGTACAAATTTTCTTTTCACTGTTTTGGCCCAAAATATTGGAATGCATTACCAGAAGATTTAAAAACAATAACTGGCACAACTTTATTTAAAAAGAAACTCAAACAGCATTTATTTACTAGGCAAAATCAAGCAGCTGTTGATTAATAATTAATACAGTATTGGTGTATCATTATGTCCAGGTTAAGGTCAGGCTACTGTTTTGTTTTATTACAAGATAAGTATGAGATTGCTATATTGGAGCCTTTGTTAACTATTGCCGTCATACTTTAAATTATGTGGAATGTATATTAAACTGCCTGCCAAGGAGCTCTTGCTCAGCAGGCTAGTGCCTCTGAATATAATGTACATATTTATTCATGTATGTATTCTAAATATTTGGCAATAAAATCTATGACTATGAATCTATGATTTGTAAGGTTGTGGGTTCGAGGCCCGCCACGGCTGAAAGGTGGAAGGGGCATTCACTCAGGGTACCGGTTACGTTTACCAAAACCAAGAAGACACCATCATAGCCCTTAATAAAAATGAGAGTCCGTGATGAAAAACCGATCACAGTTTATGAGTAGGAAAGGAGAAATTGATAAATTAATATATATATATATATATATATATATATATATATATATATATATATATATATATATATATATATATATATATATATATATATATATATATATATATATATATATATATATATATATATATATATTAATTTATCAATTTCTCCTTTCTTACTCATAAACTGTGATCGGCATTTCATCACGGACTCTCATTTTATTAAGGGCTATGATGGTGCCTTCTTGGTTTGGTAAACGTGATCGGTACTCTGAGTGAATGCCCCTTCCACCCTCCAGTCGTGGCGGGCCTCGAACCCACATCGTTACAAATCAAAGTTGTGAGCTTTACCACTTGGCCACGGAGGCCACAATATAACCAAATAATGTAAGTACTACAGATAGTGAGAAGCCTATTATTGTGAGTTGTCAGTCATTTTATAGTAAAATTTAAGTGAATGCATACAGTATACTGCAGTATACAGCAAAACATAAAAGTTGCAGCCTATACAGTAACTATCAATTACAGCGTTGTTAGCTATAGCGGTTTAAACTTTAAGGCATTATTCAAAATATGGCTTAAAAGTTCTTGCCTGGCAAAAAAGAATAAAACTTTTTATCTTTATTTGGATATGAGACCTCTGCTGACAGTCTAGTTTCTTTCTTGATAGTTCTATTTTTGTCAGAAATATAAATATGGATACTTATGACTTAATAGCACAATGTGTTCAAATAAATATATTACAATATAGTTATGAGTAAAATCACATTTTGTTGATATAATTTCGAATCAAGTAAGAAAAAATTTCTCATTATATTAAATAGTCCCGTTATTTGTCTAGTATTTCTTTGAGAATCGCCATTTCCCAAAGAAAAAAGGAAGAGGAAGAAGAAGACGGGACTGACAGACAGTGGTGATGATGGCTGCCTCAGCTGATGTAAACATAGAAAGGAACACTCCCCCTTCGGAGGAAAATGACGCTGATGGAGAAGCTAAGACGCCTTCCTCGATACAGAGTGGCCAGTGGCAGACCTACTTTTCGGATAAAACACCAGTTTCTCATAAAAAATCCTGGAAGAGTAAGTACAAGTTTATTATAACTAGCCTTGGCAGGATATTGTGGTCGCCGCGGCATGGTGGTAGCTCTCGTGACTTTGATTCGACAGGTCGTGGTTTCGAGGCGCGCCACGGTTTGAGCTTAGAACGGGGGCATTCATCTAAGGCAACAGGTCGCGTTGCCAAAACCAAAGGCCTTCGCGAGAAGGCACCGCCCTAGCCCTTAATTGAAGATGAGGTCCGTGACGTAAAACCGATCACAATTTGACAGGATATTCTGCCAGGAAGCAGGTAGCACATTTTTAGCGCGGTTCGTTTGCCTTACTATGATTGATCTGGTTCAATTAGTTTACCCTTATTTTGGCTATTGGTTAGCGTTGTAGAATATAAGTAGGAAGTATAATTTGGATTAAGATTCGTTTTATGCACCCCTTCCATAGCCTATCCGAGGAATCAGCGTTACCACCACCTCCTGAAATGTGCCGCACTGCCGTAAAAGCACCCGGATTCACCCTGTTAAAGCATTTAAGGCTTCAAATTTGAGTTCGGTTAGGTTAGGTTATTTAAATACCCAATGCTGCCCACCATTATTGGCCTAACACACACAAAAAAAACCCCCAGTGATTTCCGACAAAAACAATGATTAGATTAATTCAAAACACATCAAAACCAACGAGAAAACAATGATTTAGTCCAAAAACAAATAAAACTAATCATATCCATGTTTTGTTGATTAGCATACTTCTCACTTTCGAGATAAGGTGAGGCACTGTCAGTGAGGTCTGGGACCAAATTAGTTCTTAAGAGAACATATTGGTAGGTAATATTTTTATTCATGAACATCCACGTTGTGCCAATAAATATGGCAGATAGAGGTTAGATTTGTATATTGTAAGGGTAACTTTCCTCAGTAGGATTGGAATGCTGAAATTGGCGGAATAGGTTAGGACAGGTAAAAGGCAAAAGCAATTTAGAATCATTTCGAATATTCGGAAGCAGCTGACTTTATGTGGGATGGGGTTGCGTTGAGTAATTTATTCCTTTTAGTGAAAAGTTTTTTTTAAATATGTGAAAATAATAAGTATTTTAAATATTTATTAGTAATTTTTCATTTTCACATCCCAAATGAAGTGGCATTGACAATATGGTTTTGCATTGACAATATGGTTTTCCAGTGGTTTTGTTGGTATTCGATGGTTTTAATGTTCATTTCGCGAAATTGGTAGTTCCTGTGGTATTTTAACATCTTTCTGCCATCATTAATGGGGGAAAGCAGGACGATTTGAGGTTCTGAGTAGGAAAGAACTACAAAACAAGCAGATTCTGAGTGATATAAAAATACAAAATGTTATAAAATATATAGTATACCATTGAAAACCATTATCGATTTCAGTTTTTTCCCTTTTTCATTAATAATGGGGGAGTGTGAACATTTGAAGTTTTGTGATGGAGTAATATAATAAAAATACCAATATATAAGTGCAATAAAATGCCAGTTGGAAACCATTTCTAACTGGGGTTTTTGCCTTCAAATCCCCCTGAAATAACCTAACCAAATCCAGTATATCCAAATATTGAATGCAATCCTTTTCCCTCTTTTCATAACTGGGGGACTCCAACCCCAGACTAAACTTTATTACTGTAAACTTCTGAGAGTACATACCCTAATCTGTTAGTAATGATCTTGAAGTTACTAAAGATATGTGCTCCAATTTATGTCCTAATTAGTCCCTATGAATGTGGGTGGACACAGAGAGGTTGGAGCAGGGGAATTAAGACCAATGAGTCATTAATAAAAAAACTGAATTTGCCAAGATAGATTATCACTAGGAGTATTTGAAACTGCAAATTTCTATGAAACATGTTGGATACGAAGTTATAATTGGGACACAAGGTAAAACTGGTACTAAGTACAGGGTATAATATGAAATGAAAAAGAGCAGGTAGCTGATTATTACACGTAGCTCCCTAGTGCAGAGTCAGAGTTCCGCATGTTTTTTCGAAAGGTAAAAAAACTAGAGGGAAGTGTAATTTGGATTTCATTAGCTTCATACAATCTCTAATTGAGTATTGGTTTGATTAGAAATAGCGCATTTGCAGTAGGAAAGTCCAAAATGTAATTGTCTGAAACAGATTGGCAGGAAACGTTAAGGAAAAGTTAAAATGGATTTTATTGGTTGCATTTGCTATGTGGCTAAGTGATGACTGGTTATGAAGATGCTTATGAGCACTAGAAAAACAGGAAAGGTTTAAGGGAGATTATTTGGCGACCTATTAAAAACTGAATATATGATATATAAGGTAGGTTAGATCCTCAAATGTGGATGTAAAAGAGAAATGATAAGGAAACTACAAAAATAGAAAATATATGTATATATAAAATTAAAATAAAAGAAATTCATAAGAAAAAAATTAGATATAAAAGAAATTTTCAAAGTAAGAGATAGAACCATGATAAAAATTTGGATTGGAAATTATAGAGAATACCAAATAATTTTCATTTAGTGTACATTGATAATCAAAGCCAGCTCTTTACTGAAAATAAAAAAGTACCAGATACTGTGCAAAAACTGTAAGAGTGAACTTGTAAATTAGAATACAGATACTCCCCAAATTAATATTGTGGTAGGTTTCAGAAGTCCATTCTTAAGTAGAATTGTTTGTAAGTTGTGTTTAGGTAAAAAAGAATACTGTACAGTACTGTACATACATGTGCAGTACTCTACAGTATTTAGGCTAAAGACACTTAACTACTACATAAAACATAAAGTATGCAGATTAATGAATTTTAATACAGTAATGATAAAGTACAGTAATACATACATTTATACATGCATAAGATTTTGTTCGTATCTGTGAATGTTTGCAACTCTGTAAGTAGGTGAGTTTCTGTACTAGTACCATTAACAAGGCTTATCACCATTTCACTTTATTGAGAGACTAAAGAAGTTTAGCCTGAAATTTAAATAGGAACTGATTGAATGCTTAAGAAACTGGGATATTTTGTCATAGTTTACTTGTAAAATTGGTCCATTTGCACTATGCAACTGATAGTAAAGCATAAGGCAAAGAAAATGTAGTTCTTGCACACTGTGACTGTCTTACTTAAAAAGCAACTCTTCAGAGCTCCCATGATCCAAGGGTAGGGCAGAATTAGACTTAGAAGAATTATGTTGGTTAATCAAGTACCGGAAGATTTCGTTCAATAATACCTGGAAAAAGTGGTTATCATAGAAAAAAGGTCTATACGGTAATTTTTTTTATACTGATTAAAAGAGACTGTAAAATCCGAATTTTGGGGATATGTAATCAAAGAAGCATTAACCTATTTAATTGTTATTAGCAGAATTATATGTCATTTTTGTAACAAAGCTGCCAGGTGAAGACCAAATAGTTTGCAGTAACAAGAATGTGAAATATGTCTTCTTATCTAATACTGATGCTTAAATGTTAATAAAATTTGCATTTAAACTTGTCATGCTCTCATTTCCCTCTCAATGTGACAAGGAAGCTTCAGACAAATGTCACTATGGGAACCGGTGGCTGTCGATATAAAAAATAACATTTGTTGGGCTGCTACTGGTTTCAGTGAAATATTGAAAATACTTATTTTTGCATATTTAAGTGCATTTATATTTCTGTTATGGTCTTCACCTTTCAACTGGTAAGCAAACTATTGCTTGGGAGGTACTTTTGCTTTTGTTTAAAATTATATGTTTTAAAACGTAATTAATGTCACATATACAGTATAAGCTTCATTATTTGATAAACAGAATATTGAACACACTTTATCCTCACTCCGCATCCTAAACAAGTGCTTCCAAAATGATTCCAAAATGATTCCAAACTTTAGTCTGTAGTTTAGAGGGGTTGATTGAATATTATGTCATTTACAAGTGACTTGCTTAAAAAAAGAGGGCGTTAGTGTCTAGCATTCCTCAATTCATAATGCATTTATGAATTAAGAACAGAAACAAACATATATTTTAGTAAAACTAGATGGTTGTAGTCTTTATATGAAAATAAGATTGTGTGATTGTGTATACGGAAAACCACGAAATTGGATGCTGGCTTCCAAGTGTTGTGTTTGATATGGGTCGCGCCCATTCCTGTTCAATGCATTCTGAATTCTGCTTTTAGTATTATGCTCCAATATGTTTATGCATTCTGAAGTCAGAATTTCCAGTTGTCCACACGATCATATCATGATTGGTTGTTAAAAGAATAGATAAAAAAAAAATTAGTATCTGTTGCAATACATATTCTTACCACTCATATTGATTGCATAAATAAATAAATCTCTCATTTCTTGCCACACAATTTGATTGCATAAATAAATAAATCCCTCGTTTCTTGTAAAAAAAAAACCTGATGGAAAAGATACTGACGAGCTTTTTATTTTGAAACTTTGCTGCCTTAATGCTTTTGCAATATATATAGCTTTTATCATGCTTTCTCATCCAGCTGAAACCAGGATGTTGGATACTGGCAAAAGAAGTGTGATATTTTGGTTTTAGATATTATTATTATTATTATTATTATTATTATTATTATTATTAAGCCAACAGCCATACCATGGTGGGTGTGCTGCTTTCCGTCTGATTAGTGAAGTTAAGCACTATCGAGATGATTATACCTAGGGGAATGCCAGATGCTGATGGCATAAAAAGTGACCGCAGTACTGGTGCTCAATTCAGGAGGTGACAGACCCATGTTCGAGCCTGCAGCAGGGTGTTTGGAAGGGTATCCAGCCATGATTCCCAGTCTCAATCCATCTTTGTTCACCCCCAAATGGGGACTAATTGTGACACAAAATGTAAAAAAAAATAATAATAATTATTATTATTATTATTATTATTATTTAGCCAATGGCCATACCATGGTGGGTGTGCCGCTTTTCATCCTATCAGCGAAGTTAAGCACCGTTGGTTCAGGTCAGTACTTGGATGGGTGTACACTGGGGAATGCTAGATGCTATAAGTATATAAAGAGACTGCCGTAGTGGTAGAGTTCTCAATTCAGGATGTGACATATCCATGTTTGAGCCTGCAGTGATGTGTTTGGAAGGGCGTTCAGCCTTAATTCCCCGGCTTCAATCTGTCTTTATCTACCCTCAAATGGGGACTAATTTTGACACATGAAATGCAAAAAAATATTATTATTATTGTTATTATTATTATTAACCGACAGTTGATCACGTAAAAACAACTACATACTGGGAGTCGTTATCTTGACTTGCTCTTAAACAGTTTTGACCAGCCTGGAAACTGGAATCATGACCCTATTGCTTCCCATTAAAATACCCGAATAAGTTCACACATTTGTACATACATTGTAAGGTCATCCCATGGACTAATTAGATCATCTTAGGTACCTGCTTTGTAATTATTAGCATTGGCTGAAGGTACCCTTAATGCATTTATAATTTACCTCAGTTACTTTTCGCAATTTTCATTATGAACTTACGATTAACGCTAGATATCGTGTTCCACTGAAATGTCTAGCTGAGTATGTGTAATTCTAACCCCTTGGAAAGAGGGAAAAAAAGAAAAGAAAAATTAATTTACGTGTCACTTTGGTTCGTCCAAAAACCTTATTGTCATCTCAGAGACTAGTCCTCCATATCTTGTTTCCTCTTTACTGTGACTTTTTTTTCTGTCAGTCGTTTTCCTTTGTGTGACAGTACTTCATCTTGGCCTTGTCCTTAACCTTTTTCTTTTCCTTCGTCTTGGTATTTTCTCGTGGCCGGGCCTTTATTGATGAGGGTAGTTTCTGCCT
>JAXCGZ010002393.1:0-17500 GCA_037179515.1 Halocaridina rubra | reverse complement strand
CGCTTCCGGGTCTCCCTCCAGGGCTCTTCGCGCCCTATGTGCCGCTCACCTGTGGTCCGTCCGCACGCTTTCTTCTTTATGTTGCAATGACTGAACTGTTGGACACCATTTGTTTTATTTTAGTTTTCTTAGTTTGAAAATTAGAGTGCACATAAGCAAACCTCCTAGTTGCTAACTATAAATATGGCTTTTTGTTGTACCGTTTTGTGCAGATATATATACAGTGTATATAAATATTGAGCGTAGTATCATCGAGAACTGCATAATTTACATAAATCCCAAAGCAGCATGCCCAAATATCCTCTTTGAGAGCTTCATCCATAGAGGTAACAGATTCCTTCTCCACTAGTGATTTTTTGCTAAAGCTTTGAGGAGACTTCGTGTGCTAGCTTTAGAAGGCTACAAGCCTCCATTGTCAGGCATTTAAATGAACAGTGACCATAAGAATTATCTTGGGAAAAAACCGAGGAGAGGAATCTCTTCCTACATAAGAGCCATAATGTCCTTTTCTAGAGAAAGTTATCAAAAAGCTGTGTTTAAGATTTAAATACTGGTTTTTGAGGACTTACTCATAAAATAGGATTTTCTGGCCCTTAGATGCATTATTGCCAAATCTTCGTCTTTTACCAAGATAATTCTTTTCATCAGTGTTTATTTCGATGCATAATGAAGGAGGCATATAGCCTCCAAATGCTTGCACACTAAGTCTTCAAGCAATATTTGCCAAAAATTGTTTCTGACGAAGAAATTTGTTACCCCTATCGCAGAAGCTCTCTCTCTGTGTACAGTCTTCAGTGGGGATATTTTAGGAGTTGTGTTTTGAGACTTGTGTAAATTATGCAATCCACTCCGATGCTATGCTTACATTTATATCACCAGATACTACATGAATTTAATTTTTTTTATCAATATGGCACCCAAAAATATTATGCAAACATCCACTTTTGCACATCATCTTATCTCCTCTAAAATACAGTCACTGTGTTTGATTTATGTATGTTCAATTTCTTATTTTCATTTACACAAGTAAATATTAAAATCTCTTATGTACAATAACTAAATCATAATAATCCTTTCCTTGCATTTCAATGTATATTAGAGCTGCTGAACATTTGTTTTGTGCTCTATTCTGTATATAAGTTTTTTAAACCGTCTCTCATATGTATCAATATTTCAAAATTAAGACATGTCAGTCGTTCGTTGTTATCGTGTTAAACATTATTAACGAATCCATGCAGTTGAAAGAAATTTTGGTTATATCTGTACTTTCGTAATCATGGAAATATTGAATGGAAGATCATTACAGATTCTTTGTGTTAATTTCTGTTATATTTAATGCATGTACATGCAGTGCTGATATGCTGGTAGTACTCTCTGTAGGAAAAACATCCTATTCATTATCTTGCAGAATGCAGTTGTGGATATTTCTAATCCCTTACTTTTCCTCTAGAGGAAGTTTTCTTGTAATTGTTTGAATAGTGTATGTAGTTTTGGAATTTGAGTAATAAACGGTGTCCAGCAGTGAATGTCAAATTTCACTTACATAGTGTAATTTAAATCTGTAGTATTTAAAACAAGTTGAATATAAGAAAAACTTAGCCTTTAATAGTCCATGTGCAGATGATATTTATTACTCTTAGAACATGACTGCACTTTAACATTAGCTGCCTAAGAACTTTTTAAAAGAAATTATAAGGATTTGTAATTTGAATAATATTGCAATTAATGTACCATGGAATATTTGGCAAAACAGTTGGAGTGAAGTAGAATATAACCTCGTAGAGTATTTTTGAGATGTATTTTATGATAGGTGCAGATCTCATTGAAGCTCACTTCTCCTTGCATATTTTTACATGATTGTTCTAAAATTATGTGATAGACGACTGCAGGGTTGCTTTCTGGATGCCAGTATGGAGTACATTTAGAGGCTTAATGCACTGCCTTTTTCAGTAATTTGGTTTCGAATAGGATAGTTTCCTTTTGTCCTTAACTTCCTTATCCAATCATACTCAACCAATGAGACATTTAAGTAAATATTAGATCTATATTTGTCAACATGAAGTTTTCTAGAGAAAATAAAGTAGAAGCGTTAATTAATTTAAGGAACCATTTAGTTTGCAAATTGGTTCAATTCGTTATTTCCTTCCCTTTATTTTATAAATATACCATAGATCTTGCTTTCAGTATCATCAATAATCTCTTTTATCAGATGAGAGAGCTCATTCAGTTTAAAACCCTATTGCATTTCTAAAACATACTGGGAAGCTGCTATGGAGAGGAATTATGCCACTCAATTCCTGTGATGTCAAGATTTTTAGTGTGTCATACCCTCAAAAAGAGAATAGACAAAAATTACTTTGTTTGTTTCAATTGCAAAAGAAGGTAACAGTCCTCGAAACCATAACAGATGGCAGAAAGATAGTGAGAAACGTGCCCATTCTGCCTTTATGAAGAGGTATGCAGGAGGTATGGGTATCTTCAAGATTATTTCCTTGAATGATGCTGGACGAGACTGTTCTGATGCTGCCAGTCCTGTTCTATGTAGGGCAGATCCTTAAGGTTGTGCATTTTCTCAATTTGTATTTCAATGTATAAAGGTCTTTCACCACGACCTTCATAAGATCTTTCACCACGAAGTAGTCATCGTGGCGTCTGGTCAAGGGTTCGCGCCCTGTCACGGTTAGGGTAGCAAGGGCATGCACTCAGGGTAACAATTACATCTGCCAAAACAAGTCCTTCGCAAGAAGGCAACCGTCCTAGCCCTTACTAGAAAAAGGAGTTCGTGACGTAAAACCGGAAAAAAGGTCTTTCACCACGAGAATATTCAGGATGGAAAACACTTAGAAGTTGATACGGTCTCCCCTCGTATGTGAATGTAGACAAATGTGTGTCATTTTGATAATTGTTTTCTTCAGGGCAAGTAAAGTTCAACTCCCCATTCTATATCTGGTGAAATATGAATAGAAGATCTCGTTTTTGTGATGCCCAAATCCTAAATTGAGTATCAGTCATTCAGAAAGCAATAGATTATTAATGTACAGTATTGTTATTAGAATGATCAGTAAAGCAGAGAAGTAATGTATCCATTCTTGTTTAGATTTGTTTAATCAGGAAAAAGTTATTTAAATACACAATCAGGATTAAATTTTATATATTTCTGATATCAAATGAATTTTATTGATGTCTCTTGGTGGATAGACAGTCGCCATGATATGCTCATAAATCTTGTTGCTGCAAACACAGTTATATATCATTTCCAAAAAATCATCCAAATGTTCTGTAAAAATAAAACACTGCAGTTAGCTTAAACTACAAAGGGAACTGTCATAAGTGGAGACCCTGGCATGGATTATGGTATTACCTTTGCAACAGAATTCCACTTATGAGTGTGTCATGGGTTTGCCTTGTTCCTCAGGCTGGATGAGATATTGTGCATCGGTCAAGAGAGATAGCATTTGCTGATGTTAAATGTGCTGCCTTAGATAGTAGTTGTAGTTATATTTGTCAGAATAGAGGATACATACTAAAAATGTTATGTATGGGATGTGTCTGATTTTAGTTGCCTTTTCAAACTCAGTTTTGACTGCCAGGAGAAATGTTTAAAATGCCATTAAGCTTCAAGGTAATATTTGCATATACAATATCTGAATCTAAGGCGAATTACAGATTCTTTCTGATTACAGAGTGTAAATATTAAATTATAACATCTTTGAAGTGTACAAAGTTCAGTTCTGAAGTTTACTAGTTTCAAAGCAGATACATTGTATAATGTTAGTGAAAGTAGGTGTTCTTGCGTATATGCACAGTAGAACTATCGTCACATACCATTATTGCTATTAAAACTGCATATTATATTTAGGTATCCCAAATCTTTTGAGAGTCAATTCAAAACCAAATATTCTACAGAAATTTGCATACCTGTGCACATACAGTATATGATAAAGCCTTGCTTCTATTTGATCTTTGAGCTGTTATTTTATTACTAGTACAGTACTTAGAAACATGTGCAGATATGAGTGACAACATAGATATAAATTATTTCTTTGTAAGATAAACTTTTTTGTGTTGTAAGAGATATTGCCAGCTGAGATATGTGTGACTACGTAGATATAAATTATTTCTTCGTAAGAGAAACTTTTTTGTGAGGTAATATATATATATATATATATATATATATATATATATATATATATATATATATATATATATATATATATATATATATATATATATATATATATATATATATATAATATATATATATATATATATATATATATATTTATTTATTTATTTTGCATGATTGCATGGCTGGTAATTTTACATTGTGATTAAATATTTATTCACTCACCAGCTTGTTCTGATTAATTTGCTGCAGTCCATGCTTTAATGTTGCCAGATCTCCAAACTAAGTGCTCTTGGAACTCTTTTCTATATTTTTCGAAGGGACATTTATTAATCTAAAATTTAAGTAAATTCTCTTTAGCAGATGCTACCTTTGAAGGCATTCTAATGAATTTAGAGGGAATAGAGGCTTTTCTAGATTAAGTCCCCGGCACCTCAGGGTTTTCTTAATAAAGCAATTGTAATTTTATATCAAATTTGCCTTTCATATGTAATAGTTTTATATATCTGCCCAATTCCAAGTGTAAAATAGTATATTGTAAGCTATTGAAACTTGCAAGGGTGTTTGGAGAGCAATAGTATAAACTATGTCCGAAAATATGAGCATATTTCCATGAAATATAGCAATCCTAAACTATCCCATCAAAACTACCTTTCTGATGGGAGTGTAGGCAAGCCAAATTGAGTCACTCTTTAAAAAGAGACAAGATTAATAGTTTCAGCCACATGCTCACATTGGTGACCCTTTTAACAGGCCCTACGAGTGATGGGATGTAGACCGCAGCCCATGGAGAGCTCAGAGAAATATGCTGTCCCATTCAGGCACTGCTACCACACCAGTAAACATCATCATATCTCTCTCGGGTGTGAAGAAAAGTCACTTGGATTATACTTCCTGATAGTGGATAGCACTTACTTATATCTACAATAATATGCATTTCCTCACCTTTTACTTTGTCAATGAAATGTCTAATCAGCCGTGTATTAAGTTTAATAAAGTATTACAGATATAAGGTGTTTATATCAGTGTTAGTGCTGATCATAATGTCAATATCTTTTATCTTCTGTACATCAAGTCTCCAGCTGGTGGCTAAATTTGTTTATGCATCAAATTCTTCCTGTTTCAGTTTGTCAATCATGTATTAGATATTTCTTTGTTTCTTCCCTTAGCCTTTTATTAAGTTACGCTATGAAATGAGAGACTTTTCAATAGCATTTGCTATAAAATAATGTTGGAAGAAATAAATACAGAACAATAGAATATTGAAAAGAATAAGAAATGTAAACCTAAGCAAATGATATATCTTGCAGAAATAGCGAGAAACTTCATGCTGTGTTGTCCTTAAGAGATGTTATAGAAATGCAAGGAATGGAAGGCTTTCTGCTGATTTAAGAGAAGTCACCTTTTCTACTCTTCTGGGACATCAAGTGGCTGAATATCCATTGGAACATGTCCAAAACCACAGTATATCTCGTTTCTTTGAAAGAACAGAATACATTAGGGGTAATAATTTGTCTGCAAAGTAATTCAAGCATCTCTTTGTGGGATGGGGTAATTGAGAACCTCCAATCTGCATCCATAGTGGATCTCGTTCTGGAAACCACCCAAAAGGAAATGCATGGGGGTCCTCATTTAGTTAGTGAAGAAAGGATATGTGAGACAGGAAAGTAGCTACACCGAATAACTTTTGCTCTCTTAGAAGTGGCTCTACCTTCTCTGTTGCACTCTGTCAACATCCTCAAAGATATTTCACATAAGGACCTGGGAACTACATGTCCAGCAGCCAGGAGAGATTCGGAACTTGCTCATTACGTCTTCACCTCTGCTTCATAAAATTAAAAGAATTAACAGTGGTCTACTTTGCTTTGAAATACATATGAGCAATGAAGAATTATTACATCCAGCTCAACTATGATAACAGACGTTAGACCACTGTATGAAAAGAGGTCCAGAGTCGTGAACTATTGGAACCTTAGAGATCAACATACTGTTGGTGAAGAGGAGAATCATTATTTAGCATGTGTACTAGAAATGAAATATAATGCTTATCATGTCGAAGATGCCAAAATAGTCTTTGCATGTGGTCTTTGTTGCTAAAGCTGCTCCCAGGCAGAACGGTCACCGAACCAGGTATTATTTCAAAAGTTGAAGACCTTTTCTTGACCTCTTGGTGGACTTGTTTACCACATCAGAAAGCAAGAAACTAGACAGTATACCTTGTCGGTCAGAGATCAGAATGCAAGTGCTGGAAGTCGATCTTTGTTTTGGCTCTTATGACCTTTTTGGATAGACTTCAGTCATTCAGGGGTCGATCTGTACTGATAGCCTTGGAGATGGGCAGCCTGCAGTGAGGGTGAGGAAAATTTAGTTTTATCTCAGAATGTAGGGTCAATGAATTCGAAATGTTCCTCATCACCCCTCCTGTTTCTTCTCCTCAAAATTTTGTGAGGGATGTCTAGTCTACATACCTCCCAGTGAAGATGGTGTCCATTCTCATGAATGTCATAAGGACATCTACAATAATACGGTAAGAGACTTCCCAGTCAGCCTTTGCCACCTTCATTCAAGAGGAGAATTATACCCAAAATCACCATTAGGACAGTCTTATATTTCTCGCCTATTCTGTTCTCATTGAAGAATCTCCCAGTGGTGATGATTGCTACTAATATATCTGCCATGGTTAAACCCCTGTGCCATGGCTTCAACATAGTCATTACCAACACAGTGTCTGTGGAGTTCTTGAAGGGCCTTTTTCAGATAAGACCTTCTAAATGTATTCTGGGGACTTTTTTTTTTTTTATGGGTGTGACACCGAGGCAGGCAGAAACTGCCCACATCAGTAAAAGCCCGGGCACGAGAAAATACCAAGAACGAAGGAAAAGAAAAAGGTTAAGGACAAGGCAGAGGTGAGGTTATGTCACACAGAGGAAAATGACAGATAGAAAAACCGTCAAACTACAGAGGACCCAGAGATATGGAGGACTGGGCTCTGAGATGACGATAGATCTGCTTTTTAAGGATGCAAGGTCATAAGAATTAGGAAAGACAGGAGGAAGAGAGTTCCAGAGTCTGGAGGTAGATGGGAAGAAGCAGTCGCTGCACCGACCAATCCGCGAGCTACAAACCTCCACACAGTACCTGTGAGATGAGACCGCTTGATGAAGTATGAGGATATTTTGGAATCATGGCTCTTTATCACCGAGGCTTGACACATAAACATTCAGGCCAGAATCATGTTACTTGCCTTCCTTATCTTGGCTTTCAGAATGAGTTAATCAGCTGTTTTCGCATTGGGAGACAATTTCCTCAACCAACTTGCATGTGGTCCCCTGTCAGATCAATTTGGTCCAGCCTTCTTCTACACATTGCAGGAAACCAATGGTCAGTACCTCACTTCCAAGAAATTGAGCATTACCCTGTGGATGCCTTAATAACCTATCTTAATATTTGCTGTTATTACAAGACAGGTTTTCTTTCTTCACCTTGTAGAAGGGAGAAATTTATCTTCTGCATATATCTCGAAATTACTGTGCTTTCCTTATATAACTGTCTCATCTACATTGTAAAGTCCTCTCCCAGGGCATCAGCAAAATTGCTACTGCAGTCACAGTCCACTCTTTCATTGACATACAGGATATATGCGATGCCATTGGTGGGTCTTCATGCAAGGGTTTTATTTTATCACTCTTCTAAGGATATTTATGACACTAAAAGCCTGCAGTATGCCATTATAAAAGAGAAAAATTATGAAAAGAATGCCTGAAGTGAAAGAATATGTGATATTCCAGAAAGTTAAGCACATTATTCATATGACCCTCATTAGGCATAATAATGCAATTATCCGTATGATCTTTTCTTTAGTCACTCGTCTGTCTGTAGTGTTTGCTCATTATTATACCATGGTCCTTAATATCACTTCTTGTTTATATGATCTGTTTAGTCCCAAATCTATGTGTTGTGTTACATTTGCTTTTAAGTATTTTGGGGTGGCTATTATGACAACCTATTTTCTCACTGTTACTTCTTGCCTCCCTGCCACTCTTATTATGTACCTTACTGTTAAAAGGATTTCTCTAAATCATTTGTGTATTATTCTCACATATGTGTCCATGTATTCAGCTTTATGATACAGATCATACAGTAACTTTCCAAGGGTTACTCCAACTGTTTAAGCAACGAAACTTTTATGAATTAAATAAACAAGTTCAGATGATTTCTGTTTCTTCACCAAGAAGTCCAGAGTACTCATTGCACCCTCCTTAGGTTCTATGTTTGTAATTGTAATACTCTTGATGGGATGCATGGAGACAAACAGAAAAAATTCACTTGGAGGAGGGAAAAGTGTGTTTTTCTGAGTCCCCATGCAGACCCTCAATGGTCACCCTCGCACCCCTATTTACTTCTTTGAGTTTTTAGGGTTACAAGATATAATGCTGTTTACTGCCTTGGTAACAGTGATGAAAGGAAACAAATAATTTTTTCTGAACTCTGGAGCTAGGGTCTACACCTCCATTATCAGTAAAGTCTTACAAGTGAGTATGTGGTCTGTAGTGTTACTTACGCTTCTTTTCAGACACTCGGTTCTGGATTGTTAGTACCTACCCTGGAGAGAGACTAAATGGAGTGCATTGTGGCTCAGGAAATTAGTAATTTCCGTTCTCAAAGTGCAATTTTCATATGCCTTCTATACTGTTTATAGTTTTTTCTTGTTGACTTTTGAGATAAGCAAGTTTACCCAACCTTAGAATGCACTTCAAGCTATTCAGCTTACAATTAGGTAAAGCCTGATGGAATTTCATATGAACTTTACTACCAGACACCATCACATTATCTGCAAACTAAGACTAAATGTTAGTAAAAGATTGTTATAAATGCAGTAATTATACTGAAGCTTCAAACTGATTTGGTTCTGAGCTAAAAGTGAAATTTGGTAATAAACATGATAGTAAATGCACAGATTTTGCCAAATCTCCTTCAGCTAGCTTCTGAACTAAAAATGTTCTTTATCTTGTGTAGTAAAGACAGTTTCTAATTGATAATATATGAGTAGCTGTGAACATGCATTATACCTAATAAGTACTGCATAAAATATATAGTATTTGTAACTATTGTATCTAGTATTAGATGTCTTATTAGATACAGTAGGTCCTCGTATAACGTCGTTCTGGCTTACTCATTTTGCCGTTACATCAGAGGCCAATAAATAATTAATAAGTTATTAATAAATAAATTTTTTGACCTACCTGGCTGGTGCGGTAAATTCAAACCACGCTCCAAACCAGTTTGTGAGCGTGGCAGACGAATGCACAGCTAGCAGCACTGCTGTATTTATATTTATCAAGTTAATGGCTTCATTTATTTATTTGTTTATATATTTGGTTATATTGAAGTATTATATTCAATAAAAAAAAAAACATCGCTGTAAATACAGTTTTATTCAGAATACACACGATTACACAGCTGTATCCATATTTTTCATATTAATGGCTTTATTTATTTATTTGTTTATATATTTGGTTATACAGAAGGATTATATTAAATTCAAGAAAAAAACAAATGCCTAGCTGTTTATATGATTTTATTCTAAATACACACGAATACACAGCTGTATTCATATTTATCATTTTAATGGCTTTACTTGTTTATTTGTTTATGAATTTGGTTATATTGAAGGATTATAAGCAATTAGAAAAAAAAACACATAGCTGTAAATACGATTTTATTCGAAATAGTTTGTTGAGCGTCATGTTAGAATCCGGCGTCACGCAGCATTAAAAGAGGAAGAAGAACCACTGCTCAGTTTTATTCCTGCCCACCATATTGTGCCTAGTATTTTCGTCTGCTCTCTCGTTGTGTTCGCTAGTTACTGACATCACTATACCTCCTAAGCATGTTAGTGATAGTTCTGATGGCAGTGCTAAGAAAAGAAAAACCATCACCATGGAAATTAAAATTGAAGTGGTAAACCGTGATGAAAAGGGAGAATCTTCGACGAACATTGGCCGCAAACTCGGATTAGCCCGTACGACTGTGGCCACGATCATCAAGGACAAAGATCTTATCCGTGACCACATGAAAGGTTTGACTCCTATAATGACCACTGTGATCACGAGGCAGCATAGTGGCCTTATGATCAAGATGGAGAGATTGTTAGTGCTTTTGCTTGAAGACCAAACTTGACGGCGTATCCCAATAAGCCCTATGTTAATTCATTAAAAAGCTAAAATATTATTTGAAGATTTGAAAAGAGAAAAAGAGGTAGGTAGTGCAGGTGAGGAGTTTTTTGCTAGTAGAGGGTGGTTTAATCATTTTAAGACTTGTGCAAACTTGCATAATATAAGGGTGCAAGGGGAAACTGTTAGTGGTGATGAGGAAGCAACAAAAATATTTCCATTGAATTAGCTGAGATAATTTGGGAGGGCGGTTACCGTGCTGATCAGGTATTCAACATGGATGAGACTGGCTTATTCTTGAAGTGTATGCCTAGTTGTACGTACATCGCCAAGGAGGAGAAGACAGTACCAGGCCATAAAGTCAGTAAGGAGAGACTGACTTTGCTTTTGGGAGCTAATGATGCTGGAGACTAAGCTGAAACCCTTGTTGGTTTATTTGGCAGAAAACCCAAGGGCACTAAAGAGTGTTTAGAAGGGTCAACTGCCAGTAATCTGAAAGTCAAACAAGAAGGCTTGGATAGCCTTTCAATTATTTGAGGACTGGTTCAGCAACCATTTTCCGCCTGAAACGGAAAGGTACCGTGCTTCCAAGGGTGTGCCTTTTAAAGTTTTGCTAATCCTGGACAGTGCCCCTGGTCACCCTGCCCATTTGGAGGGCATTCATCCTAATGTAAAGGTGGTTTACCTTCCGCCTTATACCACCTCCTTGTTACAGCCAATGGATCAGGGGGTCATTGCCTCTTTCAAAGTCTACTACCTCCGAAGAACAATTGCTATGGCTATCAGGGCAATGGAGAAGGATGAGAACCTGACTCTCAACGACTTCTGGAAGTGCTGTGAAGAATATTGGTGATGCTTAAGAGTAAGTAATGGAAACGAACTTGAATGGGGTATGGAAGAATGCATGCCCCTATTTTGTGAATGACTTCCGAGGCTTTGAGGAGACAGTTGAGGCTGTAACCAAGAATGTAGTTGTCATGATTAAGGAGCTCGAGGTGGAGGTGGAGGTTGATGATGTAAAAGAACTCCTGGCATCTCATGGCGATTAGTTATCTACTGAGCACCTCATTCAGCTGGAAAAGCAAATGCTTAAAGAGGAGGAAGAACTACCAAAGCCTAGAGCCAAAGAGATTCACAACCAAGGAATTGAAAGAATCGTTTGCTTTGGCAGAGGAATTGTTGGCGATGCTTGAGGCTCAGGACCCCAACATTGCATGGTACAGTAAGGTGGAGAGATGGATCAATGATGCCCTGAGGTGTTACAAGGAAATATATGAGAAGAAGAGGGCATCCATTCACTCTCGCCTTGACCAATTCTTTGTGAAGGTAGAGCTTCCACTGAAAGAACCTGTGCCCTCTACCTCAGGTACCTCCACCAAAAGAACCTGTGCCTTCTAGCTCAAGTGTCTCCACATCTATAGACTCACCTATCTGCCCCAGTAACTCCATTATATTGTTTTGCCTCCCCAGACTCACCTGCCTCAGTCTCCTCAGCACCTGCCTCTCCAACTTCCACCTCCCAATAAGCCAATCTCTCCCTCCCTTGCAATGCCCCCTCCAGTTTGCAATCCAACCACACTAGTAAAGGTAAATTATAATGCACTGTACTGTAGTTTTATTTTACTATTGATACATTTTAAAGGTAAGCAATACTATTAAGTTTAGTTTTAGTATTTTTTTATCATAGATGAAGATCACATATGTTTTCCAATGTTTTAAATTATTTATATTAACATAGGTTGGGGGCCCTAGGTTCGAATTTAGGTGTGTTCCGACTTATGTCGAATTCCGACTTAAGTCAACTGTCAAGAACGGAACCCTGACGTTAAACGAGGACCCCCTGTATTCTATCTTTTGCAGTGTACTAACTTATTTTTTCTTCTTCCTGTTGAAATTAAATGGTAAGATAGTTGAGACCCTTATCACATGATATAGGAATGTTTGTGTCCCCGATACAATACTCTACATACCAAATATCAACTTACGAACAATTCAGGATACGAACGGCCGTTTGGAATATAACTTGTTCGAATGTTGGGGTGTGTCTGTACTGGTATGTCTTATATGCATATGGAAATAGTTTTAGGTAAAGACTGCATAGTAATTCATGTTTGTATCTCATTTTTACAAGATGTGACTTTTCAACCTAATGTTAGGAAATTATCGTCTTTGTATTCTCAAGAAATGATAGGAATGATATGACTGTGTGAAAAAAATTTCCAAAGATAATGAAAACATTATTATTACTATTTTTTTGGCTTCTGATACTAAAGGATTTTTCCTTGTACTTTACGATAGGCGGATAAAGTTCATTTATTATTTCTTCCAATTTATGTAGGAAGTTTAGACATGCCCGTAGTTACAAGTAGACTAATAGATTTGTAGTTTTCAATGTCAAAGGCAAGGCCCTAGGGTAAGGTATACATGCTATTAGAATAATTTTCTTTTACACACATAGTAAACTCATTGACTCTGATCCAACCTTACTTCAACTACTATTAAGGAAAAGTGCATAGCACTCCTTACCTTATGCAGTTTATTGCTTACAAGTGATTTTTATATGAACTATAAACTTTTTATGAGATGTGTATCTTGTATGATTCTCATATGCAGTTGAGTTACAGTACTGCTGAAAATGGCAGAATAAATCAATGATGACAGTACCATGTGCTGTATATCTAAAATAATTAGAGATAATTTTGAATTGAAATTTTTACATAATAATTAGCAAAGCAATTAAGTGATTACAACACGTGAGGCTTTTGGAATATGGCTGTTTACTACTATGATAGGAGAGTCTTGAGTATATTGATAACTTGAAACTGAAGTTCTGGTTATTATTTTATAGTTGAATTTTGAGTTATGTGATAATTTCCCCAAATAGCATTTTTATAAGAAATCAGTTTAATAAAACTGTTATTAATAAGCTTCATGTATGTACATGTATATTGAAAAAAACTATTTTAAACAGCAAATGTCAGTAACAAAACGAAATTTACAATTCAAGTAATAAAATAAGAAATTTATCTTTGCCTCTTCACATCCTATAAATCTTCGTAGCTAATGGGATGTTCTTATATTTAATACAGACACTTTCCAAATTACGAACGAGTTAGGTTCCAGAAGTCAGTTCGTAAGTTGTGTTTAGATAAAATAAAAGTACTGTTCAGTACATACATATGCAGTATTGTACAGTACTTAGGCTAAAGACACTTAACTACTACATAAACAAAGTATGCAGTATTAATTAATTTTATTACAGTAATGATAATGTAATAATACAGGACAGGACATTTATGTGCATATTAATACTGTACATGGGTATATAATGGGTAGATTTATGTTTGTATCTATGAATGTTAATAACTTGGTTGTTCGTAAGTAGGGAAGTTTTTGAATTTATTATAGTGAAAAGATTTAAATTTTAGGAGCTTTAAACTCTGAACCTTATTACTTTTTGTAATTGAGAGTCTTGGGTCAACAGATTTAAGTTGATAAATTGCATAGTTTTCCAAGACAGTTCCTAATCAGTAAGTTTGTCAACAGAACGTGACCCTGTGAGCATTGAGCGAAGCAATCTTGTAAATATCTGTAAACTGGTGGTGAAAGAGCTGATCGAATCCTCTCTGAAGTTTGGCCGTATGTTAGATTCCGATTCTGTACCTCTTCAACACTTTTTTATTGTACTAGAACACGTCTTAAGGCATGGATTGAAACCAAAACGGGTAAGTCTTTGTATAAAATAAATCTGTAAAACATTATTATTGATTACATATTATAGGACAGTAATTTTAATATTTTCACATTACACAATTTTTGTCTGTATGTATTCAAGACTTCTTGTATTTAACTGTATGTATGATACAGGAGACATAATTGAATTTTGATTTAATGATATAGAGTTTTCTTGTTTTGTTTTAGGGTATCTTAGGACCAAAGAAAGAGTTGTGGGACCTTTTCCAAATGGTTGAAAAATGGAGTTACGAAGCTCAAGACATCACGTCAAGCGTTCGCAACCTTCCAACCGTGAAGTATGAAAATAGTTTTTCTTATTCATCGAGTTTATTTTGCATCTACATTCCAGTCTATATTTGACTTTGTTTTTTGTATTTGTGCCATTTCTGAAAAATACAGAAATATTTTCTTTTCATTCCGGTCAATCTGCATTCCAGAACTCACATTGGGAGAGCTCGTGCCTGGCTACGATTGGCATTGATGCAGAAGAAACTAGCCGATTATTTCAGATTACTTATTGAAAGAAGAGATGAGCTACTGACAGAATTTTATGAACCTGGTGCTCTTATGCTAGCAGATGAATCGATTGTTATTATGGGGCTCTTAGTTGGCCTCAATGTGATTGACTGTAACTTGTGTGTGAAGGTTAGTGTCTTCATTATTTAAACCTAGGGTATGGTAAATATAAACTGAATTTGACTTGTTAATATAGATTTTATTCTTTTAGAGAAATAAAGTAATAGGGTAGACTTTGCCGACTATATATATTTAGGACTTTATTGTAAATCACCTTGCCATTTACTTTCTGTGGTATATCGACTATTTTTGGAAGTCATTTGTTCTCTCTGCTGTTTGTCAGCATAGCATTCGTCAGGTTTAAATTGCAGTTTGCTTATAGTATGTGGAGAGGCAATGTCACTGATCCTGTATATATGCTTGTATACCTAGGAGGAAGATTTGGACAGTCAGATGGGGGTTATAGACTTCTCCCTTTATCTTCGTAATGCTGGTGCTGATTCTAGTCCTGATGATATACCAGAGCAAACAGATATGACGAAAGTACTTGATCAGAAAAACTATATTGAAGAGCTTAACCGCCACCTGAAGTGAGTACATTCTATATGTTTTGATGGATTCATTTGGTTTAATTATATGTTGTTGCTTGTGTGATAACTTCATGCTTACTTTTATTGTGCATTATATCTTCAAATTAATAAATTTTTAAAATTAATGTCTATTTATTCTTAATACTGCATATGATTTAGAATATTTTGGATACTTGTAGATGTATTTTTTGATCATTGTTCTCAAGTTTACCTGGCGAGTGTGGGGAGTAACTTCTCAGCCTCTCTTAAATTTAGCTAGATGTAACAGTGCTGCATGTGAAACATATAGCCGAGAGTATGAGGTCCTACACTTTAGGAACTAACTTGAACTCTCTATGCCCAATGGGGTAAGTGTAGCTTTGAAGCAGCACCACAAAAATACTAAGTATACTTAACATTTTATAGCCACTAAGGGGATTAGTTTTGTCATCCTGGAAAGTAGCAGCCATCCAAAACTGCTGTTTAAGGCTGTAGAGATCAATCTCTGTGTATTTCAGTTTATGTGGTTGAGGTATTGCATATGTTTTCCTGTGGCTACCAGATAACATGGATGTGATTAATTTCAGTGTATTTGAGTTTGTATGATTATCGGTTATATATATATATATATATATATATATATATATATATATATATATATATATATATATATATATATTATATATATATATATATATATATATATATATATATATATATATATATATATATATACATACAGTGTTGCCTCACTTATCGCGGTAGATCGGTTCCGGGACCCGGCGCGAACCCGGAAATCCGTGGTGTAGAGATCAGCCTATATGTCCATAGATATTTTAATGTATTTTTACGTTTACACTATAAACCCTCCCTGTACTGTTAAAAAAACACCCTTTACATTATAAATAACAGCAAGCAACGTAATTTTTTTATGAAAGTGATAGGAAAACTTACCATGAATGCGGTGATGATGACTTGACATTAATAGGTTCCATATTTTACAATAATTTTTATGTTTACGTAAAATAGCGGCCGACATCCACAAACTTTTTTCCTTCTTTCAACATATCTAAGAGTTTCACTTTATCTACAATGGTTAACATTTTCCTTTGCCGCTTAGGCTCACTACAAGAAGGCTTAGAAGATGAAGGATGCTTGGGAGGCATTGCAAAGGTTAAAATATGCGAGTAAAAAAATCACAAGCAAAACATATTAATAATAATAAGCACAACATGAATGGCGCACCCGAGTGAGGCGAGACAATGGAAGACGGTGGAAGCCTTTGTCCGAAACGCTGATAGCGGTATCGTATTGTACATGTTGCAATACTGTTAGCATTTGTTTTTTACTATTTTTTACTGTTATATTATTCTTAGGCTAAGAAATACTTTTTTTTATCAATAAAATCCTGAAACTACTGGAAATATAAATATATATGCTAGCTCACGTAGCTTTGACCCCAATACATTTTACGCTATCGAACACAAGCAAAACGTGAGTTAGAATGAACGAGTCTTTGTCCAAAACGCTGATAGCGGTGTCGTATTTTACATGTTGCAATACTGTTAGTATTTTATGTTTTTTACTATTTTTTACTGTTTTATTATTCTTAGCCTAATAAATATGTTTTTTTTATCAATAAAATCATGAAACTACTGGAAATATAAATATATATGCTAGCTCACGTAGCTGCGACCCCAATACATTGTACGCTATCGAACACTATTTCGTATGATGCAATACTGTGAGTTATACCGTACGTACGTATATCATTCAGTTATTAGTACAATGTATATTAATTTAAAATTCATCTACTTATTTGATGATTGTACAAAATCTATTGTATTTATTCACTGTAATTTGGACCAAATATTCCTTTTGTAAAGATTATACTGTACTTTTCAAAAGAGGTGGTCAATAAACGTAACTATCATCTATCTACATTTATGTTTTTTACTATTTTTTACTGTTTTATTATTCGTAGGCTGGGAAATAATTTTTTTTTATCAATTAGATAATGAAATACGTTTTTTTCAATAAAAAAAAAATGAAAATACTGAGATTTTTTTTTTTAATATTTTAATATTTTTGCATATACCCATGAAATAAAATAATAATTTATCCAAAAAAAAACCGCGATAGAGTGAGAAAGCGAACCAGGAAGCGCGAATAACTGGGGTAACACTATATATATATATATATATATATATATATATATATATATATATATATATATATATATATATATATATATATATATATATATACACACACACAGTGTTCCCCCCCTTATCGCGGTAGTTCGGTTCCGGGACCCGGCGCGAACCAGGAAAACCGCGGAGTAGGATCAGCCTTAAAAAAAAAAAATAAAAAAAATTAAG
>JAXCGZ010002392.1:15000-61704 GCA_037179515.1 Halocaridina rubra | reverse complement strand
GTTTTATATATATATATATATATATATATATATATATATATATATATATATATATATATATATATATATATATATATATATATATATATATATATATATATATATATATATATATCTGGAAGGACGTCTTTGATATTGCATTTCACTTTATGTCTTTAAAGAACATTGAAATGGTTAAGAGAAATATTGAACTGTAAATATCACTGGATTATTTTTTAATGGTTATCTTTAACCATGAGTTGAATAAAGTGTTAATGAGAATATGTATGTTTCTTTCCTATAAAACAATGTACAGTAGAACATCTGTTGACTGAAAACTAACATATCTCACTCGCTGAATAAGTTTCCTATCTTCTCTTTGAATGGCATCAGCGTATTATGAAAATAAGGATTTTATATATATATATATATATATATATATATATATATATATATATATATATATATATATATATATATATATATATATATATATTATATATTTAAAGAACTGAATGAGGAATTCACAGGGAAGGATACCCCATTATCCATTAAAACCAAAAAGTATCTTTTAATGAATTGAAGAGTTCACAGGCATGGATGCTCCATTATCCTTTGTATATCACATGGCTGGAGAAATGATGCTTTTTTAACTATTTTACATATACTAATAAATAGCATGTGAGATAATTTGCTTTCCCTATATCATAAGGATCTAATGATATATCGAATGACATACTTAGATTTCCATATTTAAAAATAATAATCTGCTGAACAGATAATTTAGCAAAATACATATTAATGATGATTGATTCGGTTTTACGTCTCGAACTCCCTTTTCTACTAAGGGCTAGGACGGTTGTCTTCTTGCGAAGGACTTGTTTTGGCAAATGTAGTCGTTACCCAGAGTGTATGCCCTTACTAACCTCAGTCCGTGATGGGGCGCGAACCCTCAACCTGCCAACACAGAGTCGTGGACACTACCATTTAGCCACAGAGACTACAAGCAAAATTCATATTAATAATATCTAAAATCTTTGAAAATTACAACTGGGCTAAGATTGAACCCAAGACAATTATAGCATATATTAATGCATATTTTCGTAACCTTAAAATAAAAGTTTTTTAAAGGCTGAAGGAGTAAAATTCTGCAAATATTTACAATTGACCACTCTTTAATATATGTTAGACTAACTTATCCTGATAATTCAGTCCTTACTTATTGTAGCATTACTTAGGTAGTTTTGTTTAGATTTGTTTGGTTAGTGTAAAAAAATAAATTGGTATATGTCAACATTTGTCTATTGCCTTCATAGAAGCTTGAGCCTGGTAATAGTCTTCATATCTCAATTTTTGTTACATATAAAAAAAACGCCAATTTTCAATGGGAATGACTATCAAACTTAATAGTTTCTCACAAAAAATAATATATCGTACTTTATTGTACAAGTTAATTATGAGTTTGCATTTCACATTTATTGCTTTGGCAGTTACAATGGTAGTATTTATGGGCCTACAATTCACTACTACAGTGCCTTGCGTCATTGTTTGTTCTGGTTTTACGTCAGGGACTCCCTTTTCTACCAAGGGCTAGGTCGGTTGCCTTCTTGTGAAGGACTCGTTTTGGCAGATCTAATCGTTACCCTGAGTAGATGCCCTTGCTAACCTCAGATTGTGACGGGGCACGAACCCTGACATTATAGTCACTTTTAAACACTCCTCTTACTGCTTCAGCAAAGTTGCTACAATTTAGGAAAGGTAAATTCTGTTTTATGACGCATCTAACTGTATAATGAAATCATTTATAGTACTTAACCTGAAGCAAGGCTATGTGATGTATAAGAAGTTGCTGATATATGTCAGCAACGATATGGTTACTTCCATATGTAGGAACATTGTTGAAGGTCACTTCAAATGTTTTAAACACTGACCTCCTGAAAGTATCTTTATAATTCCAGAGACACAAACCATACATTGGCATACAATGCAATTTGAATAAGATTAAAAGGACATCAATGTTACAATGTGAGAAATTTCTTAGAACAGGAAAGACACTTGAGTAAAATTACAATGTCGTAGTTCTAAATATTTCTAATTACGTAAAGTACTCTAATCAATATGTCCCAATCTAAAAAGTCATCTCAAAGCTTGATATTGTTGTTTTAGATTCTCCACCCACGGATGGGTGGAACGGGTCATGAAGGACCCATAGAGCGGTCACCAGCCGACACAGGCCCCAACCCCCTACTGTGGTGACCAGCCACAGCAGTAACCTCCCCAGTAAACAGCTTACACTCTCTTGCCATATTGGGAGAACAATTTTGTTGAGAAATTCTGCTGAAAAGCATGGATTTATTTTTTTCCTTGTTAATTTTAAGTCTATGCTTACAGAATAATCTGCACATTGTGATATGAAGGACCCCCAAATCTGATTCATAATTACTAATCACAACAATGCCATTTTCATATTCAATAAGATTCAATCTTGTCAGTCTTATAGTGCAGCAAGCGTTCATGGAAGTAATCTCACTATTTATTGAATCTATCTAAAATTTGAATTAAAAATAAAGGAGATAGAATGCCCCCTGTCTTACTCCACGTTACAAAACAATGTCCCAGCTTGAGAAATCATTCCAAATAACATTTGCGGATTGATTTCTTAGGTAAGACATAGGTAAAAAAACAACATCGACTGGGACAGTTGTCTATAACAATTTCCTACCAAGTAAAATGTGGTAAACTGTACCAAGCGCTTTAGATAAATCAACAAACATTGCAATTACAGATTTCCTCAGTTTTGAGTGTTAAAGAAAGAAAAAAAAAATCAGTTTTTGACAAACCAGGGGTAATGCCAAACTGCCTGTTGTTAAAATAAATTTCCTCAAACAAAATATTAAGCAAACTAGCCTCAAAATATCTTAAATAGATTTGATGACTGCATGCCTATTACACAACCTCTACTCTCTTTGACAATCGGAATAATGACATCCTTCAGCACATCACATGCCAGATAGCAATGACTGAAACACCTATTCAAAAGTATGACAATATGATCTAAATACTTATCCAAGGCATTTTTGAGAAATGAGGCGTGTAATTAATCATGTTCCTTACCAGAGCCTAGTGATGTTATCAGTTTTTGGAGTGTCTCTGTCGATATCAGTATGTATTTCATACCAGTTTTTTAATTCACGAATAAAAAGTATTTCATCATTTATGTTCACCTTCCCTTAATCAGTCAAGTTTTTTTTTATTTTTATTTTTTTTTTAGCAAAAATATGACAAAGAGATTCGTAATTACTTCCTGAGATAATTTTAAATTTATTGTTTTATGCAATTTGTACTTAGCTCCTCAGATGCATGCTTAACAATCATAGTAGTAGTAGTAGTAATAGTAAAATTAAAAATTACAGATCAGGAAAGCAAAACAACACATCTAGCGCAATAAATACACAGTTTCCTGTAACTCTACACAAAGAGAGGAAGTCCTGAAAGTTTATCTGTTGATAAGCGTGAAGGAAATACTAATGGCCTTCATATGTGTTTACTCAGTGTTGTGTCAATTTCAGCAATATAATTTTTAATGAAATGCTGAATAAAACAAAATGCTAATAACTTAATGGTATTAATAACTACGGTGGTTAGAATATAATTTCCTCGTCAGAACCTCTTGCATATGGAGTTTGCAATGTCGTTCCGAATGTAATAAATCCTGTCACCTCGGCAGACTCAGTGAAAAGATGTGTAGCGCCAATACAAATAATGACTGTTATATCCATCCTGCAGATAGTATCCACTACATATACTATTAAATAATAATAATAATAATAATAATAATAATAATAATAATAATAATAATAATAATAATGTGTATGAGAAAGATAGAGAGAAAAAAAATATCGCATTGGATAAAAAATCCTTTTCTAATCGCGTATATATATATATATATATATATATATATATATATATATATATATATATATATATATATATATATATATATATATATATATATATATATATATATATATATACCTAATCGTAATTACCTAATTGTGATTACTAGAAAGACCCCCAAGCTCGTAACTTCCCGTCTCCTGGTTGGTTCCACTTTGTACTTAGTGATACTTATCATACTTGTCCTTGAAATTATGGAGTTAGCATTAACTACCTCCTCGCTTAGCGAATTCCAATTTTCAACTACTCTTACACTAAAATAGTTCTTTCTTACATTCTGCAAGATAGTTTTCTTACGAACCTTCAAACTATGACCTCTAGTTGTAGTGCCAATCATATAAAAATATCGATCCCTATCCACTCTGTCATAACCATGAAGGAATTTAAAAACCATCACCATATCTCTTTCATTCTTCTAGCTTCGAGTGAGGATAAGTCTAATTCCATCAGCCTGTCCTCATAACTAAGATTGCGTATTTCTGGCACCAGATTCGTGGCATGTCTTTGAACTTTTTCCAGCTTAACTATGTACATTTTCAATTCTGGATTCCAAGAGGGGGCTGCATATTCAAACTTTGGCCTCACACAGGTTACTAACTATTTCTGAAAATTTCCTTGTCCATGCACCTGAAGGATATCCTTACATTTGCTAAGAAAGTATATACTGCCCTTACTATGCCATTTATATGCATTTCTGGAGACAAATCTGCCAGCGTGTTTACTCCTAAATCTATCTCATTCTCTGTCTCTTGAAGTTTTGCTTCTGCTATTGAGTGTTCAAGCTTGGGCCTTCTTGCACCTGTACCCATTCTTATTACCTTATACTTAGATGTAATGAATTTCATTTGCCACTTTTCTGACCACTCATGCAGACTATTTAGGTCTTCCTGAAGTTCTCTACCATTGTTCTTGTCACAGCGGGTCAGAAGGGAAAGCCCGGTCACCCTCAAGGGTGGATATCATCATGGATTGCTTTTGTCTCTTACTTTCTTCACAATCTTTGCATCATCTGCAATCATATTCATGAATGAATCTACAGACTCTGGTAGGTAATTTACATATACAATGAATAAAAGAGGTAATAAAACTGAACCCTGTGGAACCCCACTACTAAGCCTTCTCCGTTCAGACACTGAGTGTCTTACTCTAACCCTCTGTTCCCTTCCTTCTAAGTAAGGTTTTATCCATTCCAAGACATTTCCACCTATTCTCGCCATTGGTTGCAGCTTATTTATAAGTCTCCAATGTGGGACCGTGTCAAATGCCTTCAGAAATTCTAGGAATATGCAATCCTCCCAGCGCTCTCATTCTTATAAGATCCGGCTTACCTCATCATAATATTCTAATAAGTTTGTTACAGTTAAACTACTTTCTATAAAGTCATGCTGTCTCACAGAAAAAAAGTTGAAGGATTCTAAGTGAAGAGAGATGTGTATTCTTAGTAGTTTTTCCATAACTTTGCAAACTATGCTGGTTAAGGAAACAGGTAAATTGTTTAGAACTGTATCCCTCCTTCCCTTTTTGAAGAGAGGTACCATGTTCACTTGTTTCCAGCATCTTGGAATCTCCCCAGATTCCAGTGACTTTTCAAATATGATACATAGTGCCGCCGATAATGATTTAGCACATTTCTTAAGTACATAAAGGGATATATCATTAGGATCTGAAGCTTTATGGGCATCTAACTCCATCATCGCTTTGCATACCTCTGTAACTGAATTGATTATTTTTTCTAATAACAACCCAAGAGCTCTTATCTCTGCAATCTGAGGGGGAGGGGTATTTTCTGCTGTAAATACTGACTGGAACTCCTTGTTCAATTCTTCGCAGATCTCTTCATCCATCTCAATGATGCTTCCATCTCCTCTATATAACTTTAAAACCTGTTCCTTGATTTTCAGTTTTCTTCTGAAAAAGCTGAGGAAAAGTTTGGGATTTTCTTTAGATTTCTGGTGATATTCCTTTCATAGTATTTCTCTGCCTCTCTTCTTTTATTTAGATAATAATTTCTTGCTCTTTTATAGGTGTGCCAGGCATTTATGCCTTTTCTCCTCCTATACCTTTTCCAGGATTTGTTTTCTCCAGTCCTTAGCTGAATGAATGAATGAATGAATAGGATGGGATAGCATAGGAGAGGAAAAAAGGAGAGGGTATTAAGAATATTAGGGAATTGGAGGAAAAAGCACGAAAATTAAATAAAGCAAGAGAGAGAGAAAAAAAAAAGAGGAGCACACCCTCCTGCTAAGTTTTAATTAATTCCTAATGTGGCTATAGCTTTGAATGACACCACTGCCCAGACATGACTCTCCTTTTATTGCTATGTATATCCTTAGCTCTCTTACACTTATTATTGAATCATTTCTCTTGGCATGAATAAATCCTATGTGGTGGAAGGCATGCAATAATCTACTATCCTCCCATATTCCTCACAAACGATGTTCAACATTTCTTGTATAGATTTATTGTTCAATAAGGTCCTCCAGCTAATAACTGCAAAAAGCTAATTTATTTTGATGTGATCTCCTTTCAAATAGTTTCTCCTTGCGTCCTCAGTGACTCTACTTTCAGGCAGAATATCGTCAATGATATACGCCATCAAGAACACATAATGGTCACCCTTTCCAATTGTTGGTTCATACTTAACTTTTTCAACATTCAACACATTGTCTGTGAATATTAGATCAAGCTGCGGTGTCTCAACTTTTTCAATATCCAACACATTGTATGTGAATATTAGATCAAACGGTGATGTCTCATCCCCACCCTTGGCCCTCGTAGGGTACAGTACCAAATGCCTTCTGTAAATCTAGGTATATGTAATCTGCCCAATCCTCTCTTTCCTGTTATATCCAGCTTACCTCATCATTAAATTCCAATAAGTTTGTTGATATTGATCTACTTTTTCTAAAGCCATGATATTTCACTGATAAAAAGTTGACGGATCTCAAGTGACAGAGATACGTTTTCTTAGTTGTTTCTCCATAACGTTGCCTATTCCAGCATTCAGATCGCCACTCCTTAGGTCTCTGACACTTATTTTGAACAACTTCTTTCTGGCATGAATAACTCCTATTTTGGTGGAAGGTATGCACGAATCTACCATCTTCCCAAATTCCTCATAAAAGATTTTGTACATTACATGTACAAATTTGTTGTTGAATATAAGGTCCTCCAGTCAATAACTGCAAAAAGCTCATTAATTTTGCTGTAATCTCCTTTTGGATAATTCCTCCTCGTGTCCTTCTCAGTGCCCCTACTTCAGATAGAACTTCTTCGATGATATGCACCATCAACAGCACCCTGTGGCCTCTTTTTCCAATTGGTGGATCATATTTAATTTTTTCAATATCTAACACATTACCTCCAAATGCTAGAACAAGCAGTGATGGTTCATCCCCACCCCTGATCCTTGTTGGTTCCAGTACATGTTGCTGTAGGAAATTTCCTTTCACGCAATAAAAAAAAAAATCTTGCCCCAAATGAGTCCTTCCAACTGTGCAGGTCAAGATTTGTCCAATCTGTCTATGATTAAAATTCCCATAGTCAAACTCCTGCACTTTCTCTTCCATTAACAACTGAGTTCATGACTTCGATAGATCTATATGACTTTCCTCATAAACCTCTAGCCTATGTTGATTCCTTGGTGAGTTATTGTGACAGATTGTTTTGCTCGAAGTCACTAGAGAATGTAGTAGATGCCTTATTAGTTATTTTAGTAACTTTTAACTGTATTTTCATTTCTTACTAAAATAATTCTCGCTCCTTGCATTTTTCAGATTATGATTAATTGCAATTCATATTTCAGCTTATAGCTAATTTTAAATATATCTTGTTTAATATTCTTGTACGTGTAAAAAGCATGATCCCAATATAAAAAATCTCCTCACTATTCTTCTGTTTTCTGCTCTTTCTTTTTTTTTTCTTATGAACGAAGTCATAGATACGTTGTTTATGCAATGTTCTTATTATAAAATTGCTTTGCTGATAAATTATGTTATATTATAAAAATTGCTCTTGCTGATAATTTTGTTATAAATGACCCTGCTGATATGTCATTAGCCTGTCTACATACATTTCAGTAGCTTCTTTAGTATTTGAATAGTTAAAATTCCATCCCCTGCAATGCAAAGAATGTCCTAGAGTTTGTTCTCTAGTAAAATATTTTGCTCATAATATTTCCCATTTTTTTTATTTGCTTCCGCTAGTTGCACCTAAAATACTGTCTCCCCCTTGCATCTCTGCCATAACTGCCTGCCAGGGACCACCACTGCAGTAGCCCTCGAATATTATATGACCAGTTACTGCTCTGAATATATATCCTACAGGGGGCTGAATGATGACATCACCAAGAGGGATGCTTGATCACTCTGAATTGGCTGCCAAACATCCCAGAGGCAAGATCTCGCCTCAGCAGTCAAGCTTACTTCAAACTCTTTTTACGTGGCGTCTTCACAGGAATTCATATGACAGTGTATGGTAGAGCTCGAAGGTCAAGCAAATTGGGAATTCCAGAAACTGGTTAAATTCGTTACTGGTCAAATCCTAAGAAATTTTTCTCAGATTCCATTCTAATACAAAACGAACTTTTGTAGATTACCTAAGTGGAATCTCATTTGCCAAATTTAATTCCTTGACCTGGAAATTACCACCGATACACATTGATAGGAAATTTCTTTCATTGAGGGTGCCAAAGTAAAATATAGTCCTCAGAAGATTGCTCATTACCACGTAAAAATTTATCCCTTCTCCTAACGAATTCTAATTTCATTTCACCCCTTTCTATCATCGTAAATAAAGTGTTTTATGGTTTTCCCTTTTAGCTCTGCATATATTTCTTGCTAACCAAAACTGAATGAATACATATTTATCTCGTCGATCCTTTCTTTATTGTAAATAAAATGTTTGACCATATAAATTGCAAATAATTAATAAGTAATTTTGCCCTATTGGCATTGCAAACATTTATGATTACATTTCTGAGGCTGAATCTTCTGATATTCTATCATTATCTTAATTATCACCCCTTTGGCTGGAGGAATTTCTGGAGCACACTCACAGCTGGCAAGGCAGCAGTTTTAAAGGATAGGATTTGCAACAGTAAGGCAGATATAGTAGCAGTTACAGAGACTAAGATAAGTGAGGACATAAACAGTGTCACAGTTTTCCCCAAGGGCTTCAGAATATTAAGGGTTGAAAGATCTGAGAAGACTGGTGGAGAGATAGCATGGCTCATAAGTGAAAGAATTCAGGTTGAAGAAATAAACTTTGCTATAGATGGTGAGTTCAAGGAATTTCTTGTTGCTCACATAAATACCTGGTCAGAGAGCATTATAGTAACTGTAGTATATAACCCACGAAGGTACAAACATAGGCTAGAAGTTTATGAGGTAAGTCATACAGGAACTATATATATATATATATATATATATATATATATATATATATATATATATATATATATATATATATATATATACAGCATATATATATATATATATATATATATATATATATATATATATATATATATATATATATATATATATATATATATATATATATATATATATATATATATTTATATATATATATATATATATATATATATATATATATATATATATATATATATATATATATATATATATATATATATATATATATATATATATATATATATATATATACCATACTTCTGATTAATTCTCCCAAGTTTGTTTTTCAACCTCTCTAAAGTTATATCTTATTTAACTCCCCTACTACAACTGAATTTATCTGAGAAGTGATTCTTCAAAACATGTTTGTTTTAATTATGTAAATACGGAGGTTGCATTTTAAATTAGGTTTTTCAAATATATATATATATATATATATATATATATATATATATATATATATATATATATATATATATGTAGTCACCGTGGCTCACGCTGTAGCGTCCGCGACACTGAGACGTCAGGTCGAGGGTTCGCGCCCCGTCACGATCTGAGGTTAGCAAGGGCATGCACTCAGGGTAGCTATTACATCTGCCAAAACAAGCCCTTCGCAAGAAGGCAACCGTCCTAGCCTTTGGTAGAAAAGGGTGTTCGTGACGTAAAACCGGAACAACACACACTCACGCACACACAATACTAAGGGTTGAAAGATCTGAGAGGACTGGTGGAGGGATAGCACTGCTCATAAGTGAAAGGATTCAAGTCGAAGAAATAAACTTGGCTATAGAAAGTGAGTTCAAGGAATTTCTTGTTGCTCGCATAAATACTGGGTCAGAGAGCATTATAATAACTGTTGTATACAACCCACCAAGGAACCAAAATAGGCTTGAAGTTTATGAGGAAAGTCATATAGGTAATATTGAAGTCATAAACTCAGTTGTTAACATGGCACGGGAAAAAAAATGTAGGATTTTGATTATGGGAGACTTTAATCATAAAGAGATAGATTGGATAAATCTTGACCCACACAGTGGTGAGGACTCATTCAGGGCAAGATTCCTAGATTGCGTACAAGGGAATTTCCTACACCAACATGTAATGGAACCAACAAGGGCCGGGGGTGGGGATGAGCCATCACTACTTGATATAGTGTTCACAGATAATGTGTTGGATATTGAAAAAATTGAGTATGAACCACCAATTGGAAAGAGTGACCACTGTGTGTTGTTGATGGAGTATATCATTGAAGATATTCTTCCTGAGAGTAGAGGCACTGAGGACATGAGGAGGAACTATCCGAAAGGAGATTACATCAAAATGAATGAGCTTTTTGCAGTTATTGACTGGAGAACCTTATTTTACAACAAATCTGTACAAGAAATGTATGACATCTTTTGTGAGAAATATGGGAAGATAGTAGATTGCTGCATACCTGTCACCAAAGTAGGTGTAATTCATGCCAGAGAGAAATGGTTCGATAATGGGTGTAAAAGAGCTAAGGAGTGGAGAGACAAATGCTGGAAAAGGTATAGGAGGAGAAAAAACATAAATGCCTGGCAAACCTACAAAAGAGCAAGAAATGACTACCTAAGTAAAAGAAGAGAGGCAGAGAGAGACTATGAGAGGGACATCACCAGGAAGGCTAAAGAAAATCCCAAGCTTTTCCACAGCTTTATCAGAGGAAAACTGAAGGTAAAAGAACAGGTTTTAAGGCTAAAGAGAGCGGATGGAAGCATCACTGAGACGGATGAAGAAATCTGCAAAGAATTGAACAAGGAGTTTCAGTCAGTATTTACAGTAGAAAATACCCCACCCCCTCAGATTGCAGTGACAGAAGCTCATGGGCCGGTATTAGAGAACATCAACTTTACAGCCACAGAGGTATGCAAAGCGCTGATGGATTTAGATGTTCATAAAGCTACAGGTCCTGATGACATATCCCCTCATGTACTTAAAAAATGCGCAAACACAATATCAGTGGCACTAAGTATCATATTTAAGGAGTCACTGGAGTCGGGGGAGATTCCAAGATGCTGGAAACAAGCAAATGTGATACCTATCTTCAAAAAGGGAAGGAGGGATACGGCTCTGAACTATAGACCAGTTTCCTTGACCAGCATAGTTTGCAAAGTTATGGAGTAACTACTAAGGAAACATATCTCTCTTCACTTGGAATCCTTCAACTTTTTGTCAGTGAGGCAACATGGCTTCAGAGAAGGTAGATCAACAGTAACAAACTTATTAGAATTTTATGATGAGGTAAGCCAAATCTTACAGGAAAGAGAGGGCTGGGCAGATTGCATATTCCTAGACTTCCAGAAAGCGTTTGACACTGTTCCACATGGGAGACTTATTAGGAAGCTGCAATCAATGGCTAGAATAGGTGGAAATGTTTTGGAATGGATAAAAACTTACTTAGAAGGAAGGGAACAGAGGGTTAGAGTAAGACACTCAGTGTCTGAAAGGAGAAGAGTTAGTAGTGGAGTTCCACAGGGTTCAGTTTTAGGGCCACTTTTGTTCCTTGTATATGTAAATGACCTACCAGAGTGTGTAAATTCATTCATGAATATGTTTGCAGATGATGCAAAGATTGTGAAGAAAGTAAAAAACGAGATCAATGGTAGAGACCTTCAGGAGGATCTAAATAGTCTGCATGAGTGGTCAGAAAAGTGGCTAATGAAATTCAATACTTCAAAATGTAAGGTAATGAAAATGGGTACAAGTGCAAGAAGGCCCAAGCTTGACTACTCGGTGGCTGGAGTACAACTTCAAGAGACAGAAAATGAGAGAGATCTAGGAGTAAACATGCTGGTAGATTTGTCTCCAGAAATACATATAAATGGCATAGTAAGGGCAGCATATGCATTCTTATCAAATGTAAGGGTAGCCCTCAGGCACATGGACAAGGAAATGTTCAGAAATATTTATGTAACCTATGTGAGGCCAAAACTCGAATATGCAGCCCCCTTTTGGAATCCGCACTTGAAAAAGCACATAGCTAAGCTTGAAAAAGTTCAAAGACATGCCACGAAACTGGTGCCAGAAATACGCAATCTCAGTTATGATGAGAGGCTGAGGGAATTAGACTTACCATCACTCGAAGCTAGAAGATTGAGGGGGGATATGGTGACAGTCTTTAAATTCCTTCATGGTTATGATAGAGTGGATAGGGATCGATATTTTGATATGGCTGGCTCTAGAACTAGAGGTCATAGTTTGAAGCTTCGTAAGAAAACTTGTTTGCAGGATGTAAGGAAATACTTTTTCAGTGTAAGAGTAGTTGATAATTGGAATTGGCTAAGCGAGGAGGTAGTTAATGCTATCTCAATCCATAGTTTTAAGGACAGGTATGATAAGTATCACTAAGTATAAAATGGAACCGATGAGGAGGCGGGAAGATACGAGCTTTGGGCTCTTTCCCGTAAACACAATTAGGTAATCACAATTAGGTAATCACACACACACACACACACACACACACACACACACACACACACACACACACACATATATATATATATATATATATATATATATATATATATATATATATATATATATATATATATATATATATATATATATATATATATATATATATATATATAAGTTGCAGATCTGCAAAGTTTTCATTCGTAGGTTGGGGTCTTTTCCTCTAGGAAACCACACTGACGAATATAACCTTGTCCTCCCTATAGTTGTTTGTGACAATCAGCCTTTGGTTTGTAACCACTGCAGAAGGATTTCCTTTCTTCAAAAGTAAAAGTTCATGCATTTGTTCTGCCTTCTTTTATGAGTCATCAAATATGATTATTTGTTATCTAGTTATATCAGCTGCACGTGTAGTAAGATAATGTAACACATTTTAACAGAGAACGAAATCAGTAATTTGTTCTGGTTTTACGTCACAAACTCTCTTTTCTACTAAGAGCTAGAACGGTTGCCTTTTTGCAAAAGACTTGTTTTGGCAGATGTAATCGTTACCCTGATTGCCTGCCCTTGCTAACCTCAGACCGTGACTGGTCGCGAACCTTCGACCTGACGCCTCAGAGTCGCGGACGCTACCGCTTGTGCCACGGTGACTACTTACGAAATCAGTTATTTCTATACTAAATTTACAGTCTGATTCAGACTTATCCATTCGTCGTAACGTATCGTCACTTAGAGGAAAAAATTAAAAATATATCTATTTATAGTCTAGCTTATATATGACAGACAGACTACATATTCCTTCATATTACTGATGGAAGTAGCTTCAACATTGAGTATTTGTTTGGTTTCGGTTTTACGTCACGAACTCCCTTTTCAACTAAGGGCTAGGGCGGTTGCCTTCTTACGAAGGACTTGTTTTGGCAGATGTAATTGTTACCCTGAGTGCCTGCCCTTGCTAACCTCAGTCCGTGACGGGGTGCGAACCCTTGACCTGCTGCCTCAGAGTCGCGGACGCTACCATTTTGGCACGGAGACTACAGCTTCAACCTTGAGTATAATAGATATTATTGTAAGTTAATATACCGTAGTCACCGTGACTCAAGCGGTAGCATCCGCGACATTGATGCGTCAGGTCGAGGGTTCGCACCCCGTCACGGTCTGAGGTTAGCGAGGGCATGCACTCAGGGTAACGATTACACCAGCCAAAACAAGTCCTTATCAAGAAGGCAATCGTCCTAGCCCTTGGTAGAAAAGAGAGTCTGTGACGTAAAACCGGAACAAACAAACATTGTAAGTTAATATACCTCAGCCATTAAATTCCAAACCACATCCAAGGATATCATCATACACTTAATATGAATATTCATGACGCTGAAGGAAAATGAGAGGCAAAACATAGACCAAGTTACGATTCGTCTCAGTTTGATTCTAATTTTATAGATTACACAATTTCTCTCTCTCTTTCTCTCTCTCTCCTCTCTCTCTCTCTCTCTCTCTCTCTCTCTCGTCTCAGTTTGTTTCTAATTTATAGATTACACAATTTCTCTCTCTCTCTCTCTCTCTCCTCTCTCTCTCTCTCTCTCTCTCTCTCTCTCTCCTCTCTCTCTCTCTCTCTCTCTCTCTCTCTCTCTCTCTCTCTCTCTCTCTCTCTCTCTCTCTCGTCTCAGTTTGTTTCTAATTTTATAGATTACACAATCTCTCTCTCTTTCTCTCTCTCTCTCTCTCTCTCTCTCTCTCTCTCTCTCTCTCTCTCTCTCTCTCTCTCTTCTCTCTCTCTCTCTCTCAGTTTGTTTCTAATTTTATAGATTACACAATCTCTCTCTCTCTCTCTCTCTCTCTCTCTCTCTCTCTCTCTCTCTCTCTCTCTCTCTCTCTCTCTCTCTCTCTCTCTCTCTCTCTCTCTCTCTTGTTTCAGTTTGTTTCTAATTATATAGATTACACAATCTCTCTCTCTCTCTCTCTCTCTCTCTCTCTCTCTCTCTCTCTCTCCTCTCTCTCTCTCTCTCTCTCTCTCTCTCTCTCTCTCTCTCTCTCTCGTTTCAGTTTGTTTCTATTTTATAGATTACACAGTTTCTCTCTCTCTCTCTCTCTCTCTCTCTCTCTCTCTCTCTCTCTCTCTCTCTCTCTCTCTCTCTCTCTCTCTCTCTCTCTCTCTCTCTCAGGAGATGTACACCCACTTCGTAACCGGATCATAAAGTTTGTCTATAACCAATAGGCCTATTTTCTTCTAATTAAATATATGTTGTGTACAAATGAAAACAGTCACTTTTCAAGAATGTTAACATTGATCACCTGTTATTCACTGTCCATACTAATAGACATGATTGCAGACGATCCTAAGTCAGCTGGGTGAGTCACAACCACTTCACGCCTGTTATCATTACTCTGAGTCACACGAATGTCTCCGTTTCTATACTAGTGAGTCATGTGGGTTCTATACCTAATTTCTACAATGACTCTTTTGAGACCATGTGTGTGCTGGCAAATGCTCGTATGAGTTTTCTGATGTGGTGGCAACTCACTGGTTATGAGACGATGTTATGAAGACTAAATGCCACGATTGGTGAAAAGTTGAATGTTCATATCCGTAACTGTCAAGTACTATGATTAGGAGATATATGCATAATAGAAAAGATGATAGAAACTAAGTTTTTTATGAGTGTGATCTGGGACAGGCAAGAGAGCTGTCCTCATCAGGCCCGGGCACCAAGAAAACATTAAGGCGAAGAAAAAACTAGAAGTTTAAGGATAAGAGAGAAATAAGGGAATGATGCACAGTAAGAAAAGGACAAGCTGAAAGAATAGTCGAAATATTGAGGACCTAGAGATATGGCAGGATATGGCCCTGAAACGACGATAGATCTGTCTTTTGAAGGAAGATTGGTTATAAGAATTAGGTAGTCCTAAGGAAGGAAGAGAGTTGCAGAGTCTGGAGGTGGATGGGAAGATGCAGTCGCTGCACCGACCAATCCGCGTGCTACAAAATCGGAACGTTAAAATCACTCCAGTCTTTCTTCATCTGTATATAAACCGAAGAGGGACTCTCTCTCTCTCTCTCTCTCTCTCTCTCTCTCTCTCTCTCTCTCTCTCTCTCTCTCTCTCTCTGAGTACAAGGTGTGATCAGTACTCACGGGAAAGAACTCGTCATACTCATAAAGAATATCTTAACTCTCCGTCTACTCCTTTTCTTGGTTCACTCAAACTTATCACATTATTCCTTAACTGTAAACACATGTAGCGTTTTCAGTTTCTCCGCTCTGTGGATGCCAATATTCAATTATTCCTTCACTTAAAGCACATTCTTGCAACCTACAAAATAGTTTTGTTACAAACTTCCACATTATGACTTCTAATTTTAATACCACCCTTAGCAAACTATTGCTTTCTATCAACCCTCTCAAAACAGTGGAGGAATTTAAGAGCCATATTACATTTCTCCATTTCGTCTTAAAGGAGATTTTGCATCTCTGTCACCAGCTTTGTAGTATATCTCTGAACTTTCTCTAGCTTGTTAATACTCCAATATAAATTTTTTTTCCTAGTAAGAATTCCAGAGGGGTGTTACATATTCATTCAAGCCTGGGTCCCACATAATTTATGTGAATTCTCTTAACATTTCTTTAGTAGTCACCGTGGCTCAATCGGTAGCGTCAGCGACTCTGAGGCGTCAGGTCGAGGGTTTTGCCCCGTCACGGTCTAAGGTTAGCAAGGGCATACACTCAGGGTAACGATTACATTTGCCAAAACAAGTCCTTCGCAAGAAGGAAACCGTCCTAGTCCTGGGCAGAAAAGGAGTCCGTGACGTAAAACCGGAACAAACAAACAAACAAACAAACTTCTTAACATTACTTTGTCCATATGTCTGAAGGCTTCCTTATGTCTGCGAAAAATGCATACTTTACCTTAAATATACCATTTATGTGCATTTCTGGGGACAAATATATCAATACATTGACCCCCTAGATTTCTTTCGCTATTAGATACTTCAGATTTCTCTCCTATCATTGATATCTCTTCTGCTTTTGCCCATTCTCATTACTTTACATTCGAAGTAATGAACCTCTTAATCACTTACCAGATCAGTTTGAAAAACTTCTAAGTTTTTCCTTTAGGTCTTCTCTAGAAATTCCATCTTTTACTCTCTTCACATTATTTGCATCGTCTGAAAGCAAATATGAAAAAGCATTTGAAGTGTATATTTTCCTAAATGCATTTACCAAACTGAGTTCACGGGATAGAACCCTCTATTTGAGTTTCCCGTCTCCTTGCCGAATTCTGTAAAGGGCTAAACAGACGATCAATATCACTGACAGTATTTCCCTGTACTGTCATTATTACTGTCGGTGTGTCCATCATATGGACGTAGTAGTTCACACCAATAGAATAGTGTCAGTATTTTTACTGACAGTAATAATGATCGTCTGAACCCCCCTTAAGTGTGCGCGTTTCGTGTATTAAACCTGTTGTTGTTGTTGTTGTTTGAGGTTAAAGCCAACCTTGTGTTGGCACGGGCCCTTGTTCAAAGAACGGCCCGTAGGTTAGAGGTTATACCTCTTGGTTTGTTTTATCACCTTGGTGGTTCGAAAGTTTCCAAGGTGGTGAGATGTGTTTCTATGTTGTCCAGTATTTCCTTAACAATTTTCGCTGCATGAACTGTCGCATTGGTGTGTTGTGGTTCCATGTTTAATCCGTTCCTTAAGCTGTTTGTCTTTGGACATTCTAAAAGATAATGCAGCAGGGCCTTATCAGTTATCATTTGACAGTGTGCACACTCTTTTCTGGGGTTCTCAATGATTTCCCAGCAGCATTTGTAGCCTAGCCTGAGTCTAGCCATCATGACAGCCAGACTCCTTGGGGTGTATTTGGATACCGGTGGGGGCTCTAGCTTTGTTGCTTCTCTGTACCACGTGGCGGAGTAGGAGCCTCTGTTGACCCAGTAGCTGTGGTTTTCCTGCTTTGATCTCTGTAGTGCCTGCTTGGTTTTTGATTTGTATTGTTGAAGACTGGGTTGTATAGATTGCTGTATGCTGTGGCATAAGACGGCATCCTTGGCAAGTTGATCAGCCTTGTCATTTCCAGGGATGTTGATATGGCTGGGTATCCAGTTGATGGTTACTGGTCTTCCTTGTTCTTGATGTTGCACTAGCAGTGTTTGGACCGTGCTGATTAGGTTGATGTTTTCTTTGAACTTCTGCTGCTGTAGTGCTTGGACAGAGGAGAGTGAGTCGGTGTGTATCGTAACAGGTCCTTGTCCTTTTTCAATTGAGTTGTGCAGAGCCATTTTGATGGCAAATAACTCAGTTTGCAGAGTGGAGCAGGAGTCTGAAAGTCTCCAGGAGGCTGTAAAATTCTCCGAGTAGACTGCCGCTCCAGTTGCAGGGATACCAGCATTGACAGTACCATCTGTGTAATAGGAGACGCCTTCTTCTTGGTTGGTTTCAGCGATGGCAGCTAGAGCTGCTTCATGCAGTTGTATCTTTGAACAGGCTTTCTTACTATCAGGAAGACTAGTGGTGTTGAATTTTGCAGGGTGTGCTCTCCATGGGACTAGTGGCTTGTAGTTGGTGCAAGGCTTGTCTAAGTTTATTCTTGTCAGTTCAGATGCCATGTTGCATTTGTGAATACTTTTCAGAAGGTGGCCGGCATAGCTGTTTGGGATGGGGAGGTCAGGATGTTTGTTGAGGGCATCTTTCAGCCTTGTTTGCGTGTGGGATTTCCTTTCGGATAGCAGAGCCTTTGTTATGGAGTTTGTGTTGGAAACGTTTATCCAGCTAATTAAGGGAGGTAGATTTGTTTCCATTTGTAGGTTGCATATCCTGGTCCACACAGGAGCCCCCAGCATGTAACGCATGGCGTTGTTCTGGATCACTTCAATGGTGGAGATTTGTTGTGCATTGAGGTTGGCTAGGGTTGGGGCGCTGTAGGTAATCAGGGATCTAATGGTGGCTGTATAAAATTTCCTTAGGACCTGAATACCTGCTCCTTCTTGGAGAGATGTCATATATCTCATAGGGGTTAGTCTGCTGTGAGCTCTTTCTCTGAGATATATGATCTGAGGTTTGAAGGTGAGATGCCTGTCTATGTAAACTCCTAGATACATGAATGTATCCACCCACTCTATGTTTCCATTGTCTAGGGTGATCGGGGCTAGTGGTACTGGAGTTTTTATGGCCATAGCTTTTGTTTTGTTTCCGTTGATTTTGAGCCCCAGCTCCTTGCTTTTCTGATGGAATAGGTTTACTGCTTTTTGAGCGCTGGCTAATCTATTGCCTCCTCTGCTGATGAAGACTACATCGTCGGCATAGATGAAGATGTCTACTCCTTGGGGTAGTTGAAGTTGAAAGAAGTTCTCCATCAGTACATTGAAAAGCAGTGGACTGAGGATGCCTCCTTGTGGGGTACCATTTTCTAATTTCTTGTAAGTTGATAGATGCCTCTGGAATTTTACTCTAGCCTCTCTGTTTCTGACATGGTTTGAGACCCAACTTAGTAGATGTCCCTTAACTCCCTTTTTTGCTAGGGAGCTCAGGATGGCTGCAGGATTAGCCAGTTCAAAAGCCTTCTCAAGATCTAAGAAGACTACGACTGCGGCCTTGTTGTTAATGCAGCTGAGGACATCCATGATACACTGTGTGGTGCCTACATTATCTCTGTAGGCATACAAGTGAGGGTGTAAGGGGCCTATTTTGAATTTTAATCTTTTGAGCACCATTTTTTCTGCTGTTTTTTCCAAACAGCTTAGTAGCGAAATGGGTCGTGGATTCGTTGGGTCTTTGGGTTTTGGGATAGGCTGAATATCTTGTTGACTCCAGATTTTTGGCCACATCCTTAATAAGTAAGTGCTGTTTGTCAGATGGAGGTAGGCGGCTTCACCTGCAGTGCCCATGTTGTTGATCATTGAGTAGGTGATGCCGTCTGCACCAGGGGCAGTGTCTTTCCCTCTATGTTTGGTGTTTCTGAGTTCTTGAGAGGTGAATGGTGCATCTGTCTCATCTTCTTGATCGCAGGCATGATTTATGATGTCCCATCTTTGTAGCCTTAGGTCATTTTGGATTCTAATTGTACTTGGTGGAAGTTGTTGGGTTGCTGAGCGGCTGGAAAACGTGTCTGCAAGTCTTTCTGCTTCCTCCATTGGTTTTGGATGCGTGGGTATTTTGGTTGATTTTTTTCCGGACACTCTCCTGAGCATTTGCCATAGCTCTGTGAGGTTGGTGTGCTGGTTTAGGTTGGCACACCATTCAAGCCATTTGTCAGTCCGGATTTTTGAGACAGTCTTGTGGGTGTCTGTGACCACTTCCCGAAGTACTGCTCTATTAGCATCTGTGGGTCTTTTCCTATATAGCTTCCTGACCCTATTTAATCTTTGGTTGGCCTCTTTCACTTCTTGACAGTAGTACCATGCATCTTTATATTCCCTTTTTGGTGGTTTGTGTTTTGGTATGGCATCATCGGCTGCTTTGTGGAAGGCGGAGATGAAATCTTGTGCTAGGATGTTGATGTCTTCAGGTGCAGTGTAATTTGCATGCCACTGTGTTAATGATTGCTGAAATTTTGTCCAGTTTGCCAAGTTTTGATTCCACTTGGGAGGAGGAGGTGGAATAGGTGGAAGTTTAGGCAGTTGGATGCCTGTCTGAGTGGCATAGTGATCACTCATGAGGTGAGGATGTATGCTCCAGTCAGTGTGGGGAGAGAGGGAGGAGGTTATGAAGGACAGGTCTAGTCTTCCTCCTCGTACATGTGTTGGAACCCCACTGTTTATAAGATTGATGTTGGGGAATTCATCCAGAAGATGAGCAATATGTTCGCCGTCATCATTATTTGGCCTTATTGAGTTTAGAATTGTATGATGGGCATTGAAATCGCCACCTATGAAGGATGGCTCCTCAGCAGCAGTTGCAAAGAGCTCTCCACCCTCCAAGAGGCCGTTTATATGCTTGTATATGTTATATATTGTTAAGTTTTGGTTTAGAAGCTGTATTCTGACAGCCTGGATCTCCACGTTTTCCCCGCAGCTTGGAGGGTTGATGTTGGTGGCTGGGATGCAGTTTTTGACTAGAGTTATTAGTCCTCTGTTGGTATGGTTGTCTGATGGTATTGTGAACGCTTTGTATCCTGTGAAGTTGAATCCTTTTTGTTCTTTGAACAGCGTTTCTTGTAGCAGGATGACGTCAAAATCTCCTTCCTTGGCTGCTGATTGCAGGGAGGCATACTTGGGTTTGATCCCACAAACATTCCACTGCAAAATCCTTATGGAGTCAAAACTTTGCTGTAGAGTTCCGAGGTGGTCTGTTCCCGTTCCTGCTCCCTCCTTGCGAGGCGGGGATCGCGAGATGGAAGGACCGGGAATTGGTTGATGCTGTGCATCAGGGGGGTTTGGCTGGTGGCTACATGACCCTTGGGTAGGTTTTCGTTGGTTGTTCTTCTTGGTACAGGTTGAGGAGATGGGGTGGTTTCTGTTCGTGCTCTTGGCCCATTTTCGGTCCGAGCAGCTGGCTCTTGAGGTGCTGGGCAGGCCTGGACAGGATAAACTGAGGTCCTGGCTACTGGTTCGGGGGTGTGGGTTCTTGCCTTGTACATAATTTTGTCCAGTGCTCGGCTCAAAGAGCTTTGTTCCAGCTGGAAGTTTAACAGTTCTGCTAGCTGGTTGGCGAATCCTTGAAGCAGTGTTCGAAGTTTGTCCTCCTTTATTGTAATGGTGCATGACTCCGCTGGAGGTGTTGTCTGAGTAGCACGGTGAGAAGGCCTGGGGTTTTGTTGAGGCTTTGGAGTTTTCTGGGTAGGTGGTTTTGCCAATGGTTTTTCTACATTCAGTCTTCTCCTGGGAGGACGAGGGGTTCTCTGAGGTTGGGGCCTGTTTTCCACCACAGGTGCTACGACTTGCCTCGGAACTAGGTTTGTCATAGTGGTTCTGAGTGGTTGTTTGGGTGGTTGAGGCTTCTTGGCAGGTTGAGAGACAGTTTTGGGCCGAGTTGTAGTTTGAATGCGGCTTAATCTCATTGGGCATTTGGGGTTCCACGCATGATGGTTCCCCTTGCAGTTTGGGCATCTCGCTGTGGTTGTTTTGCCCTCCTTGTGCGCTTGGACACACTTTTCCGTGCTGTGTCTTCCACTGCAAACGGCACAGACTTCTGGAAGGGTGCATTGGGTTTTGTGATGTCCGAATCTCTGGCAATTGAAGCATCTTAGTGGTTCCTTGATGAAGGGTTTGGTGGAGAAGGACCCCCAGATGCCCAAATTCACCTTTGCTGGAACTCGGCCCTTGAAGGTGGCTACTATCGTCTGAGTTGGCTGCCCAGTCTTGCTTGTTTGCCTGGTAGCTTCCATGATGTACGGAAGCTCTAAAAGTGGAGCCATATCCATCACTATTGGGTAGTTGGTTATGACTGCCATGCAGGATTTTTCTCCTGGAATTAATTCCTGCATGAAAACGTGGCGAGATGTCTTCAGGTATTGGTAGGCTTCCTGGTCTCTCGGGGTCAGTATCCATTGTCCCTGTAAGTTGGGCCGTGCAGTCATGTTGATTCCTGGTTTTGTTTGCTGTATCAGTTTCACAGCCTGGTAGTTGGTGGAAGGGTCTTCGCTCATGATTTTGAATTTGTTGAGTCCCTGTTGTGGTCGAGTGTTTCCTTGGATTTGGTTTGAGGCTTGGGTTGGAGTCTTTGGAGAGTTCCGGTCGTTTTTCCTTTTTCTCTGTACTGTGGTCCATTCGTCGCTGCGGTCTTCTTCCTCTCCAACTGGAGGGCTTAGTTGCCTTTTGCGATCCATTCTGCATTCAGTTTTCTCCACCTGAGAACTTCCAGCAGCAGACATAGATCAGTTAAAGGTTGAAGACAAAAAATTTATATATGAAAAATATATTTTTCACTAAGGAGATTTCAATGCGATAAACGATAATGATCCGCAAAATACGTCGAGTTAAATGGTTTTATTATTGATATTTCGGTTAAGATTGTTAAAGTTCAATGGTTTTATCAAGTTAAAAGTTTTTAAAGTATTGGGAGAACAAAGGGGGAGGAGGAGGTCCTACCTATCCTATTAGTAACTAGTCCACTCCTAGAGCAGACGTTTTACCAGCAGAAGGAAGTGCCCCAGAGGATTGAAAGGTGGATTCCACCTTTCACTCTAGTAGTCACGAAACCTTCTACTGGGGAGGGGAGGGAGTTGAGGGGGGTTGGGCCTAAGGGAACTGAAGGTTCCCTCCTATCAAAAGGTGGGCTTATGGGAGGCGCCCTTGCTAAGCTAGTTTTCCCTAACAGTTCCTACTCCACCTTGCAATAGACTGCGATAGGTGGGGCGATGAACCTGTCTGATTCAGTCGGAGTTTTTAGACCACAAGGGCTACCGTATATCCACAGACAGGCCGGGGTTAGTAGGTGAAAGGGTTATTCTCCTGATAGATAGGGTCTATCAGGAGAGGAGGTGTCTTCCAATAGATAGGGTCTATCAGAAGGGGTGGTGTCTAACCAGACAGACAGAGTCTATCAAAAGGTCACGTTGGCTTTGGTTTAGTTATTCAAACACTGGGGGATGAATAAAAACAACCCTTCTTAGCAGCTGGTAGCGAAGTCGGTAATCCCTGATGGCTATCTCGAAGGTCAAGCAGGTCTAGGAGAGCAGCAGAGCACGTCTTGTCGCTATCAAGGCTGGGATAGAAGTGTGTGTATTAAACCTAGTGTAGGAAGATTAAATCTTCGAAGTCCAGTTCTCTCTGCTCTGCACGCCGAGTCTTTACTACTTAGGCTACAACTGCTTCAGCAATATAGAAAAAAAAATTAAAAGTTAATAGAGAAATAAAGTTATCAATCGGATATGATTTAAATTCACCAACTCTCTCTCTCTCTCTCTCTCTCTCTCTCTCTCTCTCTCTCTCTCTCTCTCTCTCTCTCTCTCTCTCTCTCTCTCTCTCTCTCTCTCTCTCTCTCTCTCTCTCTCTCTCTCTCTCTCTCTCTCTATATATATATATATATATATATATATATATATATATATATATATATATATATATATACACGTGGCACCATTTTCCTTTGCAATGAAGGGGGGGGGGGTGACCAAGCCAAAAAAACACACTTTCACCACGATCCACACATACCTCAACTACCCCTCTTAGCTTCGTAGGGATAAAGGGTTGCCACATTTCCCCGTCTACCACCCTACTTGGGTCATTCACAAGGTAGGCTGGCAAGGATATTCTACAGTTGACCCGATAGCCGCAGCTGGTTTACCCCAACGCTTCATCGCATTCCAACTCCTCTCACACCCGTCCATTACAGTTCTCTGAGCTAGCAGGTACGGGAAATCCCTTTGGCCAGTGTCACCTATACACAATCTTCCTCTGCTCATTCCTATCTCTAGCATGTTCTCTTCCCTGTTCCATTGAACATTCCTTGTGCATCCAATGACCTTTCACGCCATCCATCCATTTCATTCCTCGTGCATCCAAGGACCTTTCATGCCATCCATCCATTTCATTTCTCGTGCATCCAAGACCCCTTCATGCCATCCATCCATTTCATTCTAGGTCTTCCTCTTGGCCTAACTCCAACCAACTTTTTTTTTTTCTTTTTATGAATATACCACCAGGACATGCCGAAGAAAACATAGAGAGAAACAGACATGGGGAGTATTGTGACTTGCCAGACGTGAAGGGATAATAAGACTTGTGTAACGAATATTCAAGAATATTCGGTGTTGATGTAGGCATAATCAGAGAACCGTAACTGAAGGAAGACTTAACATCGAGCTTTCGTGGACAGGCTTATTCAAGTCCACAAGACCCTTCAGCAGTAGTATCGCAACGGGCGGTTGATGCCATGGGCCAACCTACTACTGTTCTGCACTCCATACCCTCTTCACTATTCGTTCATCACTCATCCTTTCCAAACCAAGTCAGTACCGTCTGATCTAACCTGTATGACAGCTCTGTTGAAACACCCTTTCTCTGCCTCGCCTCATTTCTTAATCTATCTATTGTAGATACACCAATCATAAAGAAACTTGGAATGCAACGAGGATGAAAAGAACACGTTGACTGTAATGGATATATATATATATATATATATATATATATATATATATATATATATATATATATATATATATATATATATATATATATATATATATATATATATATATATATATATATATATATATATATATATATATTAAGGTTTGCTATATAGGCAAAGACGTCATGAAGAATTAATTCTTAAACAACTTGTATGGTGAAAATCATTAGTGCTCCTAAGGACTCGGGTGGAATTCCTCCTTAAACAAAGCTTTTCTAGTTATATCAGGTTTGTGTGATTGTGATTTGTCCTTTAGAGAACGACACGATAAACATCGAAAAGAGATGAATTTAAAATGCGTATAGAGTGATATATTCATTCTGCTTTGAATAGATATTTTTCACTGGGGACATTTGCTTCTGTCCATGTTCAGATAAACTGTAGATATCTCTCAGTTTTATTGTAGTTATGCCATATCGAGTGTAATAACATTGTTTTGCATAAACACCTGTATAGGGGGATCGTTCTGCCTATCACTAGTCCATAAAGATGATTATAACCACCTGATTACTTTTATATCTTGCACATGGGATGGGATGCATCGCCTTTGCATTATTCATTGCCCTTGGGGGTTTGATGGTTACATAATGTATCTGAGAGATAGATAGATAGATAGATAGATAGATAGAGAGAGAGAGAGAGAGAGAGAGAGAGAGAGAGAGAGAGAGAGAGAGAGAGAGAGAGAGAGAGAGAGAGAGAGAGAGAGAGAGAGAGAGAGAGAGAGAGAGAGAGAGAGAGAGAGAGAGACTAACAAATACATTAAAACTGTGAAACGACTTTTTATCGCGTGAACACTGGTGGATGAAAAGATATAATATGGAGCAGGAATAATACAATCCCCGAGGAAAGAATAACATAGAATTTCGAATGGGTTTGCAAGGGTTTAGACTTCTTTCTATGAGAACAAAATTTTTGCAATATCAGTAGCTAACAGTTTTATTTATAGATTTCACGGTTATCTCTAAAGCTACCTCATGTTCTACAGGTAAAGAAAAATAATATGCTCAAGCGCATACACGAACGTACACAAAGACACGGACGCATATATATATATATATATATATATATATATATATATATATATATATATATATATATATATATATATATATATATATATATATATATATATTATATATATATATGAGCTATTTTCCCATTGTATGGGGAGTGGCTTAGTCAAGACAATATACTCTGACTCTATGGGAAGATAAATACAGAGGAGGGGATTCCCAGTCCCCTCGCTCCGCCACGTTCATTCGACTCTTACAACACGCAGGGGAACATATTGCCGCTTTATGTCACAATTAGACCCAATTTAAATGGGCGTGGACACAAATAGGTCGTGGTTGGGGATTAAGGCTGAATGCCCTTCCTAACTCCCCTCGACGGGATTAAAAATACGCATTTATCAGGTTCAAAGTTACCAATTTGCGTGTTCTACCACTGAGAGACAGTGACCCGAACACACACACACACACACACACACACACACACACACACACACACACACACACACACACACACACACACACACACACATATATATATATATATATATATATATATATATATATATATATATATATATATATATATATATATGAGCATGACCACATTCCTCTTGTAAGGGAGTGGCCGAGCCAAGAAACATGCATTCTTCAACAATCCACACATACCTCAGCTACTCCTCTTAGCTCCTCGGGGACAAAGAGCTGCTACACTTTCCCCCACCACCCTGCTTCAGTCTCCCACTAGAAAGGCAAGAATATTGTACAATTAGGTCCAACAACTGCAGCTGGTTTACCCCAACACCTTCATCATTTGACAACTCCCCTCACACCCATCCAGCACAATTCACTGAGCTAGCAAGTGTGAGAAATCCCTTTGGCCTGCATCACTTATGCACAATCTTCCTCTACTCATTCCTATCTCTTTCACGCTTCCTTCCCTGCTTCACTAACATTCCATGTGTATCCAGTGCCCTTTTCACACCGTCCATCCATTTCATCCTAGGTCTTCCTCCTTGCCTAACTCCAACCACTTCTGCACTCAACACTCTTCACTATTTGTTCATCATTCATATTTTCCATGTGTCCAAACCAACTCAATGCTCTCAGGTCTAACCTATCCGGCAGCTTTCTTTCAACGCCCGCGCACTACCTCACCTCATTTCTTACTCTATCTATTCTAGATACATCAATCATATTTCTCAAATACCTCACCTCCATTACATTTAACTTGTTCCTTTCATCTTCTCTCGTATTCCAAGTCTGTTTCATACAATGCTGTCGGCACAGTCACACCTTCATATATCCTTCTTTTTGCATTCATTCCTAAATGCCTACTTTTTCTAACACTTTTCAACCCACTTAGACATTTACTTACTTCCTACATTCTATGACTTACCTCTGCATCCACTCATCCATTCCTTCATACGTGCGACCCCTGATACATAAGACTCTGAACTTCTTCAAGCAACTCCCCATTCACTCCTACATTCAGTCTGCCAACATTAACATTCCTCATGCATCTCATAAATTTACTTTTACCAATATTCACCTGTAATTTACTTTTTTAACACACCCTAACAAACTTAGTCATAAAATGCTTCCGTTAATTCTTAGTGTCAGCCACCAGTGCTGCGTCATCCGCACATTGCAATTGATTCAATTTCCACAGCTTTTCATACTCACCCACTCATTCCAAACCTCTGTCTAATACTCCAACCATATGTACATTAAGCAACCAAGGTGAAATTACACAATCTAGACGTAACCTTACATTTACTTCAAACCAATCATTCTTACCGTTTGCTACTTTCAAACATGCTCTCGTATTTATGTAAAAAACTATCGACTGGATTCAACAAGCTTCCACTCATTCTATGTAGTTGCAACACACTCTGCAATGCATCTCTGTCAACCTTGTCACAAACTTTCTCTAAATCCATAAAAGCCCAAAGTACCTCTATCTTTCTCAAAGAACCTGTCACACACACCTGTTTCACCCTACACACCTAATCCACAAACGCTCTTCCTCTCCTGAACTACACTTTTCTTCCCAAGTCAATCTCTCAGTACCTTTCCCATTTCTCTAGATAACCCTCTTCAATATACCTTAACAATTACGTTTAGCAAACTAATTCCTCTAAAACAACTACACTCATACATATCCCAATGCCCTTTATAAAGTGAAACGACACATGCACTCATCCAGTCAGCTTAGACCCTCTCTCTTCTAAAACATACATTCAACAACCTAGGCATCCATTCTACTAATGCCTCCTCACCTTTTGACAAGCTTTCTACATGACACCCACTTATCCATAGTGGTCTAACTGCTTCAACTGCTCACACTGCCAATTTTACCTCCTCTTTTGTTATTCCTATATCATTATCATCACCCAACATTGGCATTCTCCATTCATTTCTCACAGCCACAATCTCTGCCTCTCTATCATCGTCCTCATTTAGCAGTTCCTTGAAATACTCATTCCATCTCTCTAGCCCTTATTTTGTCTACTATTAGTTGTTCATCTGCTACTTTCATCATCTCCTCCCTACCAGACTCACCTTTCTACACTCATCTCACTTCCCTCCAATACATCTTTTTATTCCTTTCAAAATTTTCAAACAAGCATCTAGCCCACCTCACAACTGCTTCTCTCTTTGCCTCCCTCACCACATGCTGCGCTAACCTCCTCCTTGCACTATGCCTTTCATATGCATCTACAATACCTATCTGCAACCATACCTCAAATGCCTGCTTCTTTTCTGCCACCACTGCACTCACCTCCTCATTCTACAATTCACCACTCTTCCTTGTGCATCTACCTGTTAGTCTTCTTCCACCATTCGCTACTCTTCCTTTTACATCCACCTGTTAGTCTCCTTCCACACACTGCCTCTGCACACTTCATAACTTCCTCCTTCAAACAACTCCATTTTTTCTTCCACTCCATCCTCCACTTTCTCTTTCACTACATGCCATACATTACTAAGACTAACCTTATGTTCATCGTCTTTCTCTTTCTTGTTCAGTCACTCACCTTTAGCACCTCTCTTCCTCTCTCTCTTTTACTTTTTCTCCACTTTTTTCCCCACTCTCACTCTACTTTCTAGTAAATAATGATCAGATATTTCACCACTAGCTCCTCATACTACATTCACATTCAATACTCTCTGACTCACCCTCCTGTCCACCACAACCTGATCCATCAATGTTCTGTCAACAACTCTATCATTATCTACTCTAAGCCTTGTATACTTGTGAACATCCTTCTTTTTAAATACAGTATTGGAAATAAACATCTCTCTTTCAATACACATTTCTATAATTTTCTATCCAATCTCATTCCTACTAGGTATTCCATACTTCCTAATTACACCATCCACTGACTCATCAACAATGCATTCACATTCATTCCTCAAGGCTTCCTCTCTCTCTCTCTCTCTCTCTCTCTCTCTCTCTCTCTCTCTCTCTCTCTCTCTCTCTCTCTCTCTCTCTCTCTCTCTCTCTCTCTCTCTCTCTCTCTCTCTCTCTCTCTCTCTCTCTCTATATATATATATATATATATATATATATATATATATATATATATATATATATATATATATATATATTAGTAGAGATGCTAGCATTTAACATTAGTAATGTGTATATCATTCCCTTCTAGATATGATATACTTGAATCTAACACATGAAATACTAAATTCGTTAGCAGGTAAAGTGAGATTATATCTCTGTTTTTGATAATTTATATATTAGATAAGTAAATCAAAGGTACAAGAAAATAGATAGATAATTACAATCGCTCTCAACTGGTACCAGTATGCGAAGCAATATGGAGTAGGGAATGCTTTAAAGGTTCTGATATATATATATATATATATATATATATATATATATATATATATATATATATATATATATATATATATATATATATATATATATATATATATATATATATACACACTCACACACCAAGCTTGACTACTCGGTGGCTGGAGTACAACTTCAAGAGACAGAAAATGAGAGAGATCTAGGAGTAAACATATTGGCAGATTTGTCTCCAGAAATACATATAAATGGCATAGTAAGGGCAGCATATGCATTCTTATCAAATGTAAGGGTAGCCTTCAGGCACATGGACAAGGAAATGTTCAGAAATATTTATGTAACCTATGTAAGGCCAAAACTCGAATATGCAGCCCCCTTTTGGAATCCGCACTTGAAAAAGCACATAGCTAAGCTTGAAAAAGTTCAAAGACATGCCACGAATCTGGTGCCAGAAATACGCAATCTCAGGTATGAGGAGAGGCTGAGGGAATTAGACTTACCATTACTCGAAGCTAGAAGATTGAGGGGGGATATGGTGACAGTCTTTAAATTCCTTTATGGTTATGATAGAGTGGATAGGGATCGATATTTTGATATGGCTGGCTCTAGAACTAGAGGTCATAGTTTGAAGCTTCGTAATAAAAGTTTTTTGCAGGATGTAAGGAAATACTTTTTCAGTGTAAGAGTAGTTGATAATTGGAAGTGGTTAAGCGAGGAGGTAGTTAATGCTATCTCAATCCATAGTTTTAAGGAGAGGTATGACAAGTATCACTAAGTACAAAATGGAACCGATGGGGAGACGGGAAGATGCGAGCTTTGGGCTCTTTCCCGTAAACACAACTAGGTAATCACACACACACACACACACACACACACACACACACACACACACACACAACCGATCAGGAGACGGGAAGATACGAGCTTTGGGCTCTTTCCCGTAAACACAATTAGGTAATCACAATTAGGTAATCACACACACACACAGTCTTTAAATTCCTTCATGGTTATGATAGAGTGGATAGGGATCGATATTTTGATATGGCTGGCTCTAGAACTAGAGGTCATAGTTTGAAGCTTCGTAAGAAAACTTCTTCGCAGGATGTAAGGAAATACTTTTTCAGTGTAAGAGTAGTTGATAATTGGAATTCGCTAAGCGAGGAGGTAGTTAATGCTATCTCAATCCATAGTTTTAAGGAGAGGTATGACAAGTATCACTAAGTACAAAATGGAACCGATGAGGAGACGGGAAGATACGAGCTTTGGGCTGACGTAAAGGTTTACTTCCTACGTTATAATTATTAGTACCAGACGGGTACAAGGTAAGAATGGACAAGCAGTGATTCCTTTATCTTAATTTATTCTAGAGTACAACACATCTTCGACGCCTCAATGCCCCCACCCTATGATTAACTCAATCTCTGATCTATTCGTGCCCCTGGCAAAGTTCTAACTAACACTGTCTGCCTTGGGTGGTTCTTGAAATACCCCAAGGGCAGGGCGTGGCTTGACATCCAACTCTGCAAATCAACTCCAGGTTCGAAGTGGATTCCCGCCTATTTTGGGGAGGGGCTATTCCAACGAGCCTATTGCAAAGGAGTGGGTGGTAATTGCCTATTGCCATTGGGTATCTCCCCCGGGCATGTACTTCACATTTAGGACAAGTGTTCCTGTGTGGTATGGGGAATAAAGGACTTGTTTATATCTCACACCCTACTGAGGTATTTGAACGCCAGATGCCGAGTCCCATGGGACCAGCTATATATCTTCGTGACCCTTTTAAACATAGGCCTCATCCTAGTAAACACTGGAGAGAGTGTTCAATGTTCCCTTTTGACACCTAGCCAAAAGTCTTACGACATCCCTCCCCACTACACTGAAATATCTCTTATTTCAGTTTCATCATCCTAAACTAACATTTGTTTACAATAAAAACGGGGCCGAATTATTTAAGCTATCATCTAAGAAATCCTATTTCTATGAACTCTAAACAGTTTACACGAACATAGCATATATATATTAATGATTTTTTTTCTTTTTTAAAGTAAATCTACAGACAACTAGAGCATGCAGGGTCTATTTCCTTGTTGGAAATCTTTAATACAAACATGTTCTTATATTTAAACAAAAATAACCTTAAACAGTATAATTTCAGTGTGTAACTAATATCAAACATTAATTAAGATCAAAAGTCAGTTTAAATCAAAACATTAATTCATCTACTTCTCTCGTTTCTTCAAAAGACAAAATTGAGTTAGTTACAGTAAAATTATGACTCATGTAGAACATTAGCAAACAAATGAGGTAGAGTATTGGCATGTATACACATTTAAAATGATATAGACCATAACATCAATAGTAATTTCTATAAGAAACCTTATCTTAATAATTTCTACTCCTATCATTATTAGAGGGCATTGATTTGTCTTAAAATTAAGCCTTAAAAACTACTCCTCAAACAAAACATTTGTTACTTTTAGTAAAGTTAAAACATTCACTATTTCCATATTCAATTACTATTCAGAGACCAATTGATATGAGAACTTAATGGACACAAAGATTAAATCATAATCCAAATAATAATAATGCTAAAACAAAACACTAATATTATTTAAGCAGAAAAACAACTTATTAATCTTAGTGCAAATCATACAATTTATCAATGGCACTTATTCAAAACTATCTTTAAGGGAGTCTCTGAATTGTCGCTTAAAATTATCTTAAAACTAGGTAAACCAAGTAATAAAAGGGGACCTTTTCTTTCTAATTTTTTCAGTTCTAAAGCGTGGGTTGTTCTTTCCAACAACTGATAAGGGATTTTTAAATACCCTTCTTTCTCTCTGGGATTTCATCAATTCGTTTACATGGCTTTTTAGAGTGTTTTTTTAGGACTTTGTTTTCTCTGTCTAGGACGACTTTTATTTTCTCTGTCTAGGACGACTTTTATTTTCTCTGTCTAGGACGACTTTTATTTTCTCTGTCTAGGACGACTTTTATTTTCTCTGTCTAGGACGACTTTTATTTTCTCTGTCTAGGACGACTTTTATTTTCTCTGTCTAGGACGACTTTTGTTTCCTCTGTCTAGGCCGACTTTTATTTTCTCTGTCTAGGACGACTTTTATTTTCTCTGTCTAGGACGACTTTTATTTTCTCTGTCTAGGACGACTTTTATTTTCTCTGTCCCTTGCTCATGAATTCTTGCTAGGCGCGATTCCACGGTTTCTCTCTGGGATTTCATTTTTTTCACTCCCCCGCCGTCCTTGCTGCAGGCCCAGGTTTGTTACCATAATTTTCTCCATTTCCGAGATAGGCAAGACAAAAAGGAAGGGATCGGCGCCTTTCTAATCCTTCCAGCCTGGCTTTCTCGTCCCGCCCTCGGCCGATCTTGACTAAGACCACCACGCAGGAGACCTGCAACGTCACAGCGATTTCTCTTCCGTACGGCAATCCACACGTACCTTCGAAGCAGACCTCGGGATGAAAATTTGAACCTCTGTCACTACTACAGTTGTAAGAAAGGTTCCCTATGACTTCAGGGTACCAACAATGGCCATACGTTGGTAATCGAGGCTATACTTTGCCTCCCCTGCAACTGCAAGTGATTGCAATCTCTATTCAATGGGCACTAGGGACTTGTCTGAGCGGACAAAATCTAAAGACTTTTAGAACTTGCAGGTCGGGGCTGCCTAGGAATAGGGTGGTAATGGAAGGTATGTGTCTACACAACTAGATTATTATTCCAAGATACTTAGGGCTTAGCAACTGCTACATAGCATTACTCTACTATAAATGTCAAAAAGAACAATCATTAAATGCTGAGAAAAGCCACTAAAGAAACATTCTTATTAGCGGTGGCTACAGTAACATCAAGTATGAATTCAGATAAAAGATACAAATCATCAAGTTACTGCTGATTTCATTTCAAAAATAATAATTAGCAACAGGCCATTGAGAGATAGCAACAATATCAGTCAACATAATAACATTACTAATAATCATGATCAAAAAATAAGAATAATAAACAATAAAAATAAATATACTAAATCAGAAATATCAATATTTATACAATGGAGACTGGCATTCAGAAGTAAGAACAGAGTTCTATACTTATACTTCATAGTAATGCTCATTCTAGCACAGTCTCTTTTACTATTTAAATTCCTGCTGTCATAATCAATGTATATATATAGAGCATAAGTGGCAACTCGCTGGCTCCACAATTTGTCAATGGGAGTTCTATCTATTCTCTAAACAGTTGCGACATGTGGCAAAAATATTTATGCAAATGGGGTACTACCGATGTCTTAGTAGTATTTATGCAATAACAGCATGCAACAATCTATCAACTGCAATAAAATGTAAGCACAATTATCGCCTAGCTTCGCTGGAAAAAAAACAAAAAGAAGAATCAAGGACGCAACGTTCTGTTAGCATCAGGAGGGGCCTCTGTCAGTTTCAGAGTCGAGTGAAAGGTAGGAGAGAGAGAGAGAGAGAGAGAGAGAGAGAGAGAGAGAGAGAGAGAGAGAGAGAGAGAGAGAGAGAGAGAGAGAGATAGACTGGGCGACCTTGAAATACGTTGCGGTTTCCACCCTGTGTCAGCTGAGACGGGCCTCTTCCTTTTAACTTGTACTGAAAATAAAAAAGTGTCGCAGAGTATCTCTAATAATAAAATAAATAAACAAATGGAAGTGAACAAACTTTTAGGAATGACTATCGATAGAGTTTTACGTTTATTGTCAGCGGCTATTCTCATTCCCTCATTAACAAAAACAAAAGCAAAAAGAACTTAGTGTACAACTGCAGAACTGTCGAAGCATAAATCCATTCCTTTCTGTTTAATCTTGATAAGGACTTTACTGTAACAGCATACACATCTTTGTCTGTAATGACAATCTCTCTCTTTTCTTGCTATAAATCAGAGGGTTGAGTCGAAGCACACACACTCTGATGAAATTAAAGCAAAAGATTAAAATCATATGTGACAATATCTTTACTACTATCAACAAAAGTACAAATATCTTTTTTCTTAACAGACGTCTTATAATGACTTAAATATCATTAGTTTTATATTTAAAACTCAGCAAATAATCTCTAATAATCTCAATTATCTTTAATTAGCTCAATTGTAATCTAAAATTCATGAAAATGATAGGGATTAACCATAGTTATCTCTAGATAATCTTTTCAAAACTCTTTAAGTAAGATTTTAAAGATTTCTTCAATACAAAAAGAACTATATAACAAAAACGGGTATCAAAGAATATAAAAAGTCTATCTCTGTGTATGCAATAATAAAAACAAAAATTATATTTCATTAGCAACAGTAAAGAATGCATTTTGCTTAAGTTTCAAATTCTCTTACGGAGTTGTACATGGACAATTCAAACATAAAATATATATATTCTTTTACTATCTCGAATTTGACTTATTTAAATTACTATACAACAGAATTTCCTTCAGAACGGGGAGAAGTTCGACTTATCACTATTCTGTCTGCTTTTACGGGGGTTGCGCATGTGGGCGCTGTTTTTTCCCCTGTTCTTTTGGCTTCTGGATCAACTTCTGCTCTCTCAAATATGGGAAACGGCTGTGTAACATTCTTGTTGTCATTTCGTGTCAGCTCTCACTCTTTCTTTATGACCAAGCTGAAAAATAATTTTGATAAAACATTATCATGGCTAAAACTCGCAAAGTTTTATTTTATTAATCTAACATATCTCTTCAGACAAATAATGTATATACTGCAGCTAGCAAAGAAAATAAAGAATCATTCATAGATTCACGTCCTTTATCACGTAACATCTATCTTGGAATCTCTCGGAAAATCGAATAATAATCTCAATGGCGGAGTAGGGGACAAAACAAAAATAAAACAAACTTGGCATCTCAACCATATCTGGGCAGGTGGAGAATCACTTTCTCAAACATATCTCTCACTAGATATTGCAACAGCGCATCACCTCCCATAAATACACTCTGATATGGCATGCAGAAGAACCTGGCGGAGCAGGGGAACGATCCTCGCAGACTCCCCAATCATGCTTCCTAACGGTGCTTTCCGCGATTTCACCCCCTAGAGCAACCCCCCATTATACCCCCAGTCATTCATACTCATTCGCTATCACATTCGCTATATCACTTTCAAGACAATCATCCCCTTTCTGTAAAATTCCCTTTTATTTACAACGTTGGTTTCCCTTTCCCTTATCTCTGAAGAAGAGTATAGGTGAAATCTCGGGTGGGCCGCGCGGTCACAGACTGCCTCACCAGTCCTAGGTCCCATTCTAACGAACAAACAAACATTCTACTCCCTTGAAGCTACGTTTGGGTGACACTGAAAAACCTTCCCTATTCTAGGACAGCACAAATTCCTCTAATTTACTCTTACTTTCGCCTGCATAGCGCGAAATTAAAAAACTCATCTCTAAACAATATCACAAAATTTCTTATTCTTCAAAAATAAAATGCCACACACATATCGTAATGTTAATCCCTTCATCATAACAACATTAAAAAACAATCTGTCATTTATGTCTTTCTTTCGCTAAAACATTACTCCCGCGGAGAAAAAAAACTAACAAAAAAAGAAAGAACCTTGAAAACAGGCGCAGTCTTAACACTCTATTTCTTACGCTTTAAGAAATTTATATAAAAATGATTTTACACGTACTTTAAAATATCAAAGCTCAGTACAATTACTACATATTTATAATAACGAGGTTGGGAGATCGAATGGTCACTTCCACATTCCTTTCTCGAAAACCACACGTGGTCTATGAAACACTTAAAAGCAGATTCAAGTATATTACTCACTATAATTCTTACACTTAAGAAATTAATATACTGTAATAGTGATTGCACGTATATCAAAATTTTTCAATTAAAAATCGATACATTCGCGTTCTTAAAATTCAATCTAAGCATTAATACAAATAAATGGAACACACTTCCAACGCAATTTCTTTTCATTACTCAAATTATAACAAAAAACGGAGTTTATTACTGCTTATAGCTATTAATACAAATTATCCATGTTAGTAATGGGTACAGAAATTCTACTTTTATCAACTTATTAGGCGCCACACCCCTCATAGGCGGGTTGGCTGAGTCAAAGCATAACTACAAGATAAAATGGCGGCGTCCACCGACCTCAATTTCTTTTACTAATTGTCCCATTACTCACTGGATACAGATCACAAGTACTTAGCTATTTTAAGGAGGTGGTCCTGAAGAACTTCATGGCAGAAGGCAAGGAAGGAGGGGGTTCTCCTTCTTCTCTTCGAGTAAAATCGACGAATCGCCGTCTTCTTGGTCGGATTCGGCAACTTATATTTCTTGTAATGGTCATTTTCACTCAATGCTCCGGTCACACTTCGGCTTACTAAGAAATATCTTAGGAATAGTTCCTTCAAAGTTTTATAATATTCTCTATTTGACCACTCGTCACTTCTCATCCGCAGACCCAAGTATTTCAGGAAGTCGGTCGCGGGAATTATGGACGGACATTCGCGGTCTTTTACATTTGCGCCGTCGAGGTATAAAAGTGAATTTTTGACTCGAGGCTCCTTTACAACCAGGGCACAGGGTGGGGGCTTGTCCTGCTGCGTTCCCTGTGTCACCACGGGGCTCGGAGCGGCAGGCTGTTCGTCGATGTTTGAGGCGTCGGTTTCTCTGTCGGCGTCGACCAAGTTCCTTCTCGATGGAGCGGCGTCGGCAGGAGTTTGTGGGTGCCGCATGTGCTCCTCCAGTTCGAGAGTTCTCCAGTGTTTTGCCTCGTCACTCATTTCTTGAATTGGGAGATGTTGGATTTCTGCGTTTGCCTTTCTTATTTTCTTTTCTTCGCACTGGTTTCTTCTGTTATGAGAGTCTCTTCGTATGTTTTTCCAGGTGTGATGATCCCACCGCTGCCACCATTGACGTAAAGGTTTACTTCCTACGTTATAATTATTAGTACCAGACGGGTACAAGGTAAGAATGGACAAGCAGTGATTCCTTTATCTTAATTTATTCTAGAGTACAACACATCTTCGACGCCTCAATGCCCCCACCCTATGATTAACTCAATCTCTGATCTATTCGTGCCCCTGGCAAAGTTCTAACTAACACTGTCTGCCTTGGGTGGTTCTTGAAATACCCCAAGGGCAGGGCGTGGCTTGACATCCAACTCTGCAAATCAACTCCAGGTTCGAAGTGGATTCCCGCCTATTTTGGGGAGGGGCTATTCCAACGAGCCTATTGCAAAGGAGTGGGTGGTAATTGCCTATTGCCATTGGGTATCTCCCCCGGGCATGTACTTCACATTTAGGACAAGTGTTCCTGTGTGGTATGGGGAATAAAGGACTTGTTTATATCTCACACCCTCCTGAGGTATTTGAACGCCAGATGCCGAGTCCCATGGGACCAGCTATATATCTTCGTGACCCTTTTAAACATAGGCCTCATCCTAGTAAACACTGGAGAGAGTGTTCAATGTTCCCTTTTGACACCTAGCCAAAAGTCTTACGACAGGGCTCTTTCCCGTAAACACAACTACGGACGAAGAGATCTGCAAAGAATTGAACAAGGAGTTTCAGTCAGTATTTACAGTAGAAAATACCCCACCCCCTCAGATTGCAGTGATAGAAGCTCAAGGGCCGGTATTAGAGAACATCAACCTTACAGCCACAGAGGTATGCAAAGCGCTGATGGATTTAGATGTTCATAAAGCTACAGGTCCTGATGACATATCCCCTCATGTGCTTAAAAAATGCGCAAACACAATATCAGTGGCACTAAGTATCATATTTAAGGAGTCATTGGAGTCGGGGGAGATTCCAAGATGCTGGAAACAAGCAAATGTGATACCTATCTTCAAAAAGGGAAGGAGGGATACGGCTCTGAACTATAGACCAGTTTCCTTGACCAGCATAGTTTGCAAACTTATGGAGAAACTACTAAGGAAACATATCTCTCTTCACTTGGAATCCTTCAACTTTTTGTCAGTGAGGCAACATGGCTTCAGAGAAGGAAGATCAACAGTAACAAACTTATTAGAATTTTATGATGAGGTAAGCCAAATCTTACAGGAAAGAGAGGGCTGGGCAGATTGCATATTCCTAGACTTCCAGAAAGCGTTTGACACTGTTCCACATGGGAGACTTATTAGGAAGCTGCAATCAATGGCTAGAATAGGTGGAAATGTCTTGGAATGGATAAAAACTTACTTAGAAGGAAGGGAACAGAGGGTTAGAGTAAGACACTCAGTGTCTGAATGGAGAAGAGTTAGTAGTGGAGTTCCACAGGGTTCAGTTTTAGGGCCACTTTTGTTCCTTGTATATGTAAATGACCTACCAGAGTCTGTAAATTCATTCATGAATATGTTTGCAGATGATGCAAAGATTGTGAAGAAAGTAAAAAACGAGAACAATGGTAGAGAACTTCAGGAGGATCTAAATAATCTGCATGAGTGGTCAGAAAAGTGGCTAATGAAATTCAATACCTCAAAATGTAAGGTAATGAGAATGGGTACAAGTGCAAGAAGGCCCAAGCTTGACTACTCGGTGGCTGGAGTACAACTTCAGGAGACAGAAAATGAGAGAGATCTAGGAGTAAACATATTGGCAGATTTGTCTCCAGAAATACATATAAATGGCGTAGTAAGGGCAGCATATGCATTCTTATCAAATGTAAGGGTAGCCTTCAGGCACATGGACAAGGAAATGTTCAGAAATATTTATGTAACCTATGTGAGGCCAAAACTCGAATATGCAGCCCCCTTTTGGAATCCGCACTTGAAAAAGCACATAGCTAAGCTTGAAAAAGTTCAAAGACATGCCACGAAACTGGTGCCAGAAATACGCAATCTCGGTTATGATGAGAGGCTGAGGGAATTAGACTTGCCATCACTCGAAGCTAGAAGAGTAAGGGGGGATATGGTGACAGTCTTTAAATTCCTTCATGGTTATGATAGAGTGGATAGGGATCGATATTTCGATATGGCTGGCTCTAGAACTAGAGGTCATAGTTTGAAGCTTCGGAAGAAAACTTGTTTGCAGGATGTAAGGAAATACTTTTTCAGTGTAAGAGTAGTTGATAATTGGAATTCGCTAAGCGAGGAGGTAGTTAATGCTACCGATGGGGGAGACGGGAAGATACGAGCTTTGGGCTCTTTCCCGTAAACACAATTAGGTAATCACAATTAGGTAATCACACACACACACGAACCGATCAGGAGACGGGAAGATACGAGCTTTGGGCTCTTTCCCGTAAACACAATTAGGTAATCACAATTAGGTAATCACACACACACACACAGTCTTTAAATTCCTTCATGGTTATGATAGAGTGGATAGGGATCGATATTTTGATATGGCTGGCTCTAGAACTAGAGGTCATAGTTTGAAGCTTCGTAAGAAAACTTCTTCGCAGGATGTAAGGAAATACTTTTTCAGTGTAAGAGTAGTTGATAATTGGAATTGGCTAAGCGAGGAGGTAGTTAATGCTATCTCAATCCATAGTTTTAAGGAGAGGTATGATAAGTATCACTAAGTATAAAATGGAACCGATGAGGAGACGGGAAGATACGAGCTTTGGGCTCTTTCCCGTAAACACAATTAGGTAATCACACACACTCACAATTCCTTCATGGTTATGATAGAGTGGATAGGGATCGATATTTTGATATGGCTGGCTCTAGAACTAGAGGTCATAGTTTGAAGCTTCGTAAGAAAACTTCTTTGCAGGATGTAAGGAAATACTTTTTCAGTGTAAGAGTAGTTGATAATTGGAATTGGCTAAGCGAGGAGGTAGTTAATGCTATCTCAATCCATAGTTTTAAGGAGAGGTATGATAAGTATCACTAAGTACTAAAATGGAACCGATGAGGAGACGGGAAGATACGAGCGTTGGGCTCTTTCCCGTAAACACAATTAGGTAATCACAATTAGGTAATCACACACACACACACACACACACACACACACACACACACACACAACCGATCAGGAGACGGGAAGATACGAGCTTTGGGCTCTTTCCCGTAAACACAATTAGGTAATCACAATTAGGTAATCTCACACACACACACAGTCTTTAAATTCCTTCATGGTTATGATAGAGTGGATAGGGATCGATATTTTGATATGGCTGGCTCTAGAACTAGAGGTCATAGTTTGAAGCTTCGTAAGAAAACTTCTTCGCAGGATGTAAGGAAATACTTTTTCAGTGTAAGAGTAGTTGACAATTGGAATTGGCTAAGCGAGGAGGTAGTTAATGCTATCTCAATCCATAGTTTTAAGGAGAGGTATGACAAGTATCACTAAGTACAAAATGGAACCGATGAGGTGACGGGAAGATACGAGCGTTGGGCTCTTTCCCGTAAACACAACTAGGTAATCACACACACACACACACACACACACACACACACACACACACACACACACACACACAAACCGATCAGGAGACGGGAAGATGCGAGCTTTGGGCTCTTTCCCGTAAACACAATTAGGTAATCACAATTAGGTAATCACACACACACACACACAGTCTTTAAATTCTTTCATGGTTATGATAGAGTGGATAGGGATCGATATTTTGATATGGCTGGCTCTAGAACTAGAGGTCATAGTTTGAAGCTTCGTAAGAAAACTTCTTCGCAGGATGTAAGGAAATACTTTTTCAGTGTAAGAGTAGTTGATAATTGGAATTGGCTAAGCGAGGAGGTAGTTAATGCTATCTCAATCCATAGTTTTAAGGAGAGGTATGATAAGTATCACTAAGTATAAAATGGAACCGATCAGGAGACGGGAAGATACGAGCTTTGGGCTCTTTCCCGTAAACACAATTAGGTAATCACACACACACACACAATTCCTTCATGGTTATGATAGAGTGGATAGGGATCGATATTTTGATATGGCTGGCTCTAGAACTAGAGGTCATAGTTTGAAGCTTCGTAAGAAAACTTCTTTGCAGGATGTAAGGAAATACTTTTTCAGTGTAAGAGTAGTTGATAATTGGAATTGGCTAAGCGAGGAGTTAGTTAATGCTATCTCAATCCATAGTTTTAAGGAGAGGTATGATAAGTATCACTAAGTCTAAAATGGAACCGATGAGGAGACGGGAAGATACGAGCTTTGGGCTCTTTCCCGTAAACACAATTAGGTAATCACAATTAGGTAATCACACACACACACTCACACACACACACACACACACACACATATATATATATATATATATATATATATATATATATATATATATATATATATATATATATATATATATATATATATATATATATATATATATATATATATATATAAGGAGTGATAACATTACTTGCGAAGTTGTAACTTGTAGCAGATCGAGTTTCATTGATTGAATGATTGCCTTGAGAGAGAGAGAGAGAGAGAGAGAGAGAGAGAGAGAGAGAGAGAGAGAGAGAGAGAGAGAGAGAGAGAGAGAGAGAGAGAGAGAGAGAGAGAGAGAGAGAGAGTCGCTTTACTTTTGCGATATCGGGCATGTTTTAATGACAGTACAACATCCCATTCAAATGCATAAGTTGAACCCTGTGTCGCAATACGACACCCTTCACCATTTTTTTTCTGAGGTTCCGGTTGTAACTGAAGAAGAAGAAGAAGAAGGACATGATACCTTACAAAAATATTGGTTGTTCTGCTTCAGTTGAAGCCATGATGTGACTACCTTATGTAAACCAGTTTCCACGTGATCATGCTGTGGAACTATCACGCAAGGTGTTAAAACTATATTAATAATATTTATGACTTAGAACACATGATTCTGGGTACCAGATCGTACCAGGAAATATGATAAACTAAAGAGAGATAAATTTTCGCCCAGTGCGAGAGCAACAAGCATCGTTTGTCTTTAGGCTAATTAAAAACTGCCAAGTGGTTTTTTTTATTATTTTTTTTTTATGATTGTGACACCAGGATGAGCCAAAAAATAATAAAATAAAACAGCCTTCATCGGGCCTGGGCACGAAAAATACATAAAGAGAAACAGAGATGGAGAATGTGATGACTTGACAGATGTGAAGGGATAATAAAAGATGTGTAATGAATATCCAATTATATTCAGTGTAGCTGTAGGTTTGGACATTTGATTAAGGGAAAACTTTAGAATTAATGTTGAAAAGAATATGACAAATATAAATATGAACCATTTTTCTTGTGCTGTCGATGAATATTCAGTAACTGATACAAGGTAAGCTTTTGAAACAGAGATTATCTCGTATGTATTACAGATACATGCTTGGATATAACTGTAAAATTTAGCTTAAAAATAGGTATAAATAAAGTTGATAAAACTGACCTAAGGTAAGGCTTATGATAAAGAGGTGTTAAGAAACCCTAGAGAAAATAATAGCCTAGTAATAATAGAGAGAGGCCCGTTTTCCTCTACGCGTGTAAAATGTTCAGTGCTAAGGTGCAGAGCTACTATACTCGACTTAAACAGTGTCACAGTTTTTCCTAAGGTCTTCAAAATATTAAGGGTTGAAAGATCTAAGAGTACTGGTGGAGGGATAGCACTACTCATAAGTGAAAAGATTCATGCTGAGGAAATAAACTTGGCTATAGTAAGGGAGTTCAAGGAATTTCTTGTTGCTCGCATAAATGCTGGGTCAGAGAGCATTATAATAACTGTTGTATATAACCCCAAGGAACCAACATAGGCTAGAAATTTATGAGGAAAGTCACAGAGAACCATTGAAGTCATAAACTCACCTGTTAACATGGCACGGGAGAAAATATGTAGAATTTTGATTATGGGAGATTTTAATCATAAAGAGATAGATTGGATAAATCTTGACCCACACAGTGGTGAGGACTCATTCTGGGCAAGATTCCTAGATTGCATACAAGGGAATTTCCTACACCAACATGTACTGGAACCAACGAGGCCAGGGGTGGAGATGAACCATAGCTACTTGATCTAGTATTCACAGATAACGTGTTGGATATTGAAAAATTTTAGTATGAACCACCAATTGGAAAGTGTGACCACTGTGTGTTGTTGATGGTGTATATCATTGAAGATATTCTGCCTGAGAGTAGAGGCACTGAGGACATGAGGAGGAACTATCCGAAAGGAGATTACATAAAAATGAACGAGCATTTTGCAGTTATTGATTGGAGGACCTTATTTTACAACAAATCTGTACAAGAAATGTAAGACATCTTTTGTGAGAATTATGGGAAGATAGTAGATTGCTGCATACCTGTCACCAAAGTAGATGTAATTAATGCCAGAGAGAAATGGTTCGATAATGAGTTTAAAAGAGCCACGGAGTGGAGAGACAAATGCTGGAAAAGGTATAGGAGGAGAAAAAACATAAATGCCTGGCAAACCTACAAAAGAGCAAGAAATGACTACCTAAGTAAAAGAAGAGAGGCAGATAGAGACTATGAAAGGGACATCACCAGGAAGGCTAAGAAAAATCCCAAACTTTTCCTCAGCTTTCTCAGAGGAAAACTGAAAGTAAAAGAACTGGTGTTAAAGCTTAAAAGAGCAGATGGAAGCATCACTGAGATGGATGAAGAGATCTGCAATGGATTGAACAAGGAGTTTCAGTCAGTATTTACAATAGAAAATACCCCACCCCCTCAGATTGCAGAGATAGAAGCTCAAGGACCGGTATTAGAGAACATAATCCTTTCAGGCACAGAGATATGCAAAGTGCTGATGGAGTTAGATATCCATAAAGCTACAATTCCTGATGATATATCCCCTCATGTACTTAAAATATGCACAAATTCAATATCAACGGGACTAAGTATCATATTTAAGAAGTCACTGGAATCAATGGAGATTCCAAGATGTTGGAAACAAGCGACCGTGATACCTATCTTCAAAAAGGGAAGGAGGGATACGGCTCTAAACTACACACCTGTTTCCTTGACCAGCATAGTTTGCAAAGTTATGGAGAAGCTACTAAGGAAACATATCTCTCTTCACTTGGAATCATTCAGTTTTTGTCATTGAGACAACATGGTTTCAGAGAGGGTAAATTAACAGTAACAAACTTATTAGAATTTTATGATAAGGTAAGCCGAATCTTACAGGAAAGAGAGGGCTAGGCAGATTGCATATCCCTAGACTCTCAGAAAGCATTTGATACTGTCCCACACGGGAGACTTATTAAAAGCTGCAAGCAATGGCAAGAATAGGTGGAAATGTCTTGAAATGGATAAAAGCGTACTTAGAAGGAAGGGAACAGAGGGTTAGAGTAAGACAATCAGTGTTTAAATCGAGAGGACTTAGTAGTAAAGTTCCACAGGGTTCAGTTTTAGGGCCACTTTTGTTCCTTGTATATGTAAATGACCTACCAGAGTCTGCAAATTCATTCATGAATATATTTGCAGATGATGCAAAGATTATGAAAAAAGTAAGAGACGAAAACAATGGTAGAAAACTTCAGGAAGATCTAAATAGTCTGCATGAGTGGTCAGAAAAGTGGCTAATGTAAGTCAATACTTCAAAATGTAAGGTAATGAGAATGGGTACAAGTGCAAGAAGGCCCAAGTTTGACTACTCGGTGGCAGGAGTACAATTTCAAGAGACAGAGAATGAGAGAGATCTAGGAGTAAACATACTGGCAGATTTGTCTCCAGAAATGCATATAAATGGCATAGTAAGGGCAGCATATGCATTCTTATCAAATGTAAGGGTAGCCTTCAGGCACATGGACAAGGAAATGTTCAGAAATATTTATGTAACCTATGTGAGGCCAAAACTGGAATATGCAGCCCCCTTTTGGAATCCACACTTGAAAAAGCACATAGCTAAGCTTGAAAAAGTTCAAAGACATGCCACGAAACTGGTGCCAGAAATACGCAATCTCAGTTATGATGAGAGGCTAAAGGATTTAAACTTACCATCACTCGAAGCTAGAAAATTTAAAGGGGATATGGTGACAGTCTCTAAATTCCTTCATTGTTATGACAGAGTGGATATGGATCGATATTTTGATATGGCTGGCTCTAGAACTAGAGGTCAGGATGTAAGGAAATACTTTTTCAGTGTAAGAGTAGTTGATAATTGGAATTGGCTAAGCGAGGAGGAAGTTATTGTTAACTCAATCGATAGTTTTAAGGACAAGTATGATAAGTATTACTAAGTACAAAATGGAACTGATCAGGAGACGGGCGGTTACGAGCTTTGGGCTCTTTCCCGTAAACACAATTAGGTATTTACAATTAGGCAATTACACACACATACATATACATACACAATTAGATAATTACAATTAGATAATTACATGAGCCATTTTTCTCCTTATAAGGGGAGTGGCTGAGTTAAGGCAAATGCTCTGACTCTTTGGGAAGAATAAATACAGAGGAGAGGATTCTCAGTCCCTTCGCTCCACCCCATTTAGTCGACTCTTACGACACATTGAGCACATTGCGCAACCCCTCTAAGCAATAGGTATTTAACTGTCTAACATAACATGTATTTTGACATAAGCCATGTAGAGTACATGTGATTTCTTACCAGTAAGCTCCGCATGGTGGGAGGAACTGTTTTTCTGGTTGGAACGAGTAAGATTTACAAACCATATTTTTTTTTTTTCTAAGTGTGACAACAGCATGGGCTAAAAAAAAAATGCCCACGTCGTTTTTGAGCAGAATTGTAGTCCGAAATATGCATTTTTTTGTTGAGAAACTGAATTCTGGCTGAAAGTAGTTATATAATCACCTGAACAACGACAAGGCCTAGTTATTAATGTTTTTGTTCTCAGGTAACCCAAGGCTTATGCGATAACACGGAATATTATACACCAATTTATTATAAATTTTTAAATGGCGCTACAGCGCAGGATCTACATATGTTTATTCATCCAAAAATAATCATAATAACCAGAAAAACTGAGACGAGAGACGCCACTACAGTCCCTTCCTTCTCTTCAATATGACCAATTGAGCGAGAAATTCTTTCCTTGTCATAGAGCAAGTCGACCTTAAGTTTGGGTTCCC
>JAXCGZ010002392.1:10000-12500 GCA_037179515.1 Halocaridina rubra | reverse complement strand
TCTCCACACAGTACCTGTGAGATGAGGCCGCTTGGCGAGTGTTACGCGGCCTCGGCAGTGGAGGAGGGATGCAACTCGTCAACTCATCAGAGCAGCGATGGAGGTAGTAGCGATAGAAAAACGAAAGGGAAGATACCTTACGGCGAAAAGAGAGAGAATCCAGGTTAGAAGTAAGAGAAGGATAGATAGATAGATAGATATAGAAACATTAAAACGACTGATACAGGTAAAGTAGGACTTAAAAACTGCAGAGATCATTCTAAATAATGAAAACTAAGTTGAGGTATGCCTAAAAACCTTTTCAGATGGAGGGATAATCAGTCTTTAACTCCATTTCTAACTGGAAAAACGAAACTAAAAATACTAAAAATAACAAAATATATTCACTCATATGTTCCTTTCATTAAAAGATTACATTTACAAGAAGGAAGTATGAAAATATTGCTCACAGAATTTCATACAAATCTTGAAATATGCGAGAAACCCGAGGGCACGAAATATGTACTGTCCGTGAGTAGTCCTATGTGCTATTTTACCAGAGATGGTTTCCTCTATGACTATAGACTGCATGCTGATAGTTCGGTCAGACTTAAAACAGAATACAAATATATCATATATTCAAAATCGGCTTAGTCTAATTTTGTACACTTTATATATATATATATATATATATATATATATATATATATATATATATATATATATATATATATATATATATATATATATATATATATATATATATATATATATATACAGAGAGAGAGAGAGAGAGAGAGAGTTCAATAGCAAGGCATAAATGGAACAGCCTCTTCCGGTTCCGGTTTTACGTCACGGACTCCCTTATCAACCAAGGGCTAGGACGGTTGCCTTCTTGCGAAGGACTTGTTTTGGCAGATGCAATCCTTACGCTGAGTGCATGCCTTTGCTAACCTCAGACCGTGACGGGGCGCGAACCCTCGACCTGACGCCTCAGAGTCGGAGACGCTACCGACTGAGCCACGGCGACTACAAGGCATAAATGGAACAGCAAATGCTCAAAATAGAGCTCCTGATGAGGTCAGTTGGAGGGTGAAAATTTTGAAAATTTGTCCTTTTTTTTTTTTATGTCTTTCTAAGTGTGGATTGATCTTTGTAATATTGTCTTGGTGTCATGAAGACTACATGTTGTTCTTGTTCCGGTTTTACGTCACGGACTCCCTTTTCTACTAAGGGCTAGGACGGTTGCCTTCTTACGAAGGACTTGTTTTGGCAGATGTAATCCTTACCCAGAGTGCATGCCCTTGCTAATCTCAGACCGTGACGGGGCGCGAACCCTCGACCTGACGCCTCAAAGTCGCGGACGCTACCGCTTGAGCCACGGTGATTACGTCATGAAGACTACATATTTATGCATAATTCATATTTAACTTGTATAGTATTAGAGACTAGTGATAAGATTCTAGTAGGACTCGTGACCAACCTCGATGGTTCGGTTGGTTCATATAAGAGAGATAATAATGTTTACATTTTTCTTTGCAGCTTCTCAAGCAGAATGAAAATAGTCTTTTTCGCACTTTTTCTTCTAGCTACCCTTCAGTACGGTAAGAAGAATGCAGTTAGTCACTTTTTTGTATTACTATCCACAGGCACGGTGAACACTTTTTTTTTTTTTTTTTTTTTTTTTTTACTGTCAGCTTTTCTGCATTTATATTGGGACATTATTTCTCGCCATCTTCCTTGAGACATACAATTGGTTTGGCTTGAAGGGTTTATGGTCGTTTGTCCTTCCCACCACCAACCTCCTCTCCACTCATCCAGGATTGGAAGCACATCCGAGTTGAGCTGTCTTTCTCATCCAGGGGTTGGATTTTCTACAATGTAAAATGTATATTATCATGACCTGACAAAAATTTAAATATAGTGAAAAAAATATATGAAAAAATCCAGCTTCTAAATATGACTATATTAACAGAAATATTCATCAAATGTTCTGTTCCCATGCGATAGATTGGTAACGAATACAAATAAAGACTAAAATATTTGGAATGTGTTTAAGGGGAAACAGCCTTATGGTCGTGACTCCCCGTCTCCTTGTTAGTTATCTGTGGCAATTTACATGACTGATTTTATATTTAAATTATTATTATTATTTTTTTTTTCGCAGGGGATGCATTCAAATGTTACGACGACGACTACATCTTAGATTACTGTGAAGGGAGTTGTTACAACTCGACTACTAAAAGAGGTAATTTGCATATATTACTCTGTCGAGCATGAATATCATGATTCTTTTTTCCATATTTTTCCGCAATATAGATTAATATTGCTATTAATATAAGTACACTTTAAGACATCAGTTCAGACAAGGGCTGTGAGACGGCCATTTTTAATCTCATCATTTTCGTTAAAGGCAAAGGTTGACAAGTTTCAGTTCCGATCTCCATCTGAGATGCTCCTCAGAACGTCAGCCGGGACAAGCCCCAATCCCCCACTGTGGTGCCCAGCCACAGCAGTAGCC
>JAXCGZ010002392.1:0-5000 GCA_037179515.1 Halocaridina rubra | reverse complement strand
AATATCTTCAATGATATATTCCATCAAGAACACACAGTGGTCACTCTTTCCAATTGGTGGTTCATACTCAATTTTTTCAATATCCAACACATTATCTGTGAATACTAGATCAAGTAGTGATGGCTCATCCCCACCCCTGGCCCTCGTTGGTTCCATTACATGTTGGTGTAGGAAATGCCCTTGTACGCAATCTAGGAATCTTGCCCCGAATGAGTCCTCACCACTGTGTGGGTCAAGATTTATCCAATCTATCTCTTTATGATTAAAATCTCCCATAATCAAAATCCTACATTTTTTTTCCCATGCCATGTTAACAACTGAGTTTATGACTTCAATAGTACCTATATGACTCTCCTCATAAACTTCAAGCCTATTTTGGTTCCTTGGTGGGTTATATACAACAGTTATTATAATGCTCTCTGACCCAGTATTTATGCGAGCAGCAAGAAATTCCTTGAACTCACTTCCTATAGCCAAGTTTATTTCTTCAACTTGAATCCTTTCACTTATGAGCAGTGGTATCCCTCCACCAGTCCTCTCAGCTCTTTCAACCCTTAATATTCTGAAGCCCTTAGGAAAAACTGTGACACTGTTTATGTCCTCACTCAACTTAGTCTCTGTAATTGCTACTATATCTGCCTTACTGTTGTGAATCCTATCTTTTAATTCTACTGCCTTACCAGCTAATCCAGCAGCATTTGTGTATAACAATCTTAATGAGGCCCCATCCCCTGATCTTCTGTCATTATCTTCTTTATCTCCTCTTTGTCTGGAAGAACTCTGAAATGAAAATTTTTCTTCTGTTCTTCATTTCTTTCCTCATTTAACCTTCTTGCCTCTTGCAACGAGTTTTTGATCTTTCCCATCTCTTCCTGTGTTCTGTATCGTCTAATGAACACTTCTTTGAATTCTTGAAGGTCTTTTAGACTATTTTTTCTCAACAATATTTCCCTACATGTTTCCCCTCTCTCAATGGTTACTTTTGTTGGTCTCGGCTTTCCTTCTCTCGAATATTTACCTAGTTGGTGTATGTTTACAATATCCTCAGGACCACAAACTACTCCAAGCTTTCTTATCAGGTCTACAATGCTAGCTTTATTTTCTTCAAGTCTCCCCTGCCATGTTGGCTCCTGGGATTCGCTTATGCCTGAGATTACCACTGTCTTCTCTTTATCAAGTGCCTGTTTGATGAGTGGGTTTGGCCTTTCCATCACAACGTGTTTCATTTTTTCGATTACTATCTCTTTATAGTCAACTGTTTGTATGTTTTCCAGTGCCACCACCTTTACAGCCTCTTTTACTGCCATATTCCCCTTTAGTGCATCAGCAAAGGAAGTTTTCATGGAATCATTTTCCATATTCAGCTCCTGGAACTCTTTTCTAAACTGTTCAATGTTTTCCTTAATCTGGACATTCCAAGCAGCAATCTCTTCTTTCTCAGAAGAGAGCAGTGAACTATCATCTAATTCCTTTAGGTTGTCATTCAGCTGTTTGTTTTTATCTTCTTGTATAGAAATTCTACTTTCTAGTTCACTATTTTCCCCTTCCAGCTTCTTTATTCTTTTTTTAGTTCCTTTCTCTCCTGCCCTTGTGCTTTATTTGCTTCCTCCAAAGATCTTATTTGCTCTCTGAGTGTTTCATTCTCTTTCATTTCTCCATCCATATTCCGAATTTTTTCATCAAGGCTTATAACCATTGCCTCTAAATCCTTGATTTTCTGTTTGAGTCTCCTGATAGCTACCCCTCCTCCCGACCCATGGGTAGGAGAGGTTTGGGACAGAGATGGCCTCATTTTTATGTTCTCCCTCTCACAGAATATAGAAAGAAGAAGAGAAAGAGAAAAAAAAGAGAGAAAATCTTTTATGTAAGCTTCACACAGAATTTTTATATATCCATATAAGTGCTATTTAGTGACTCAGTTTATCTCTTTTCTGGTAACACACATCTTAACTTAAAATTTTACTCTGGTAATTTGAGGATAAAAAGAAAAGGAAAAAAATGCAACAAAACAAAAGTCAAACCTAAAGGAAAATTTGAATTTGTGTCTGAGAAGGCACCCACCTGTTTCTGCTATATATTCTTCCTAATTGATAAACTCACTTGCTAACCAAGATATGTTATCACAGGATTAGACTTTACATTTAACTCAATATATATTCAAAATAAAAAAAATAGTAAAAGAGAAAGCTAAAAGAAAAGAAAACAAAAATGAAGAAATAAGACAGTTGTACTACTTGGCAACTTAATTCAGTACTGTTGACAGGTGTATTTTTGGTATTTATTTAATTATTCAATTTTTTCGTGTTTCAAACTAGCTATCGAATTAATATAAATGGGAAGGATACTGATTTTAACAATATATGGAACCACAGGATCAGGTGAACGGCTTAATAGCTCTCCCCAAGTTATGGAGAAACTACTAAGGAAACATATCTCTCTTCACTTGGAATCCTTCAACTTTTTGTCAGTGAGGCAACATGGCTTCAGAGAAGGTAGATCAACAGTAACAAACTTATTAGAATTATATGATGAGGTAAGTCGAATCTTACAGGAAAGAGAGGGCTGGGCAGATTGCATATTCCTAGACTTCCAGAAAGCGTTTGACACTGTTCCACATGGGAGACTTATTATGAAGCTGCAAGCAATGGCTAGAATAGGTGGAAATGTTTTGGAATGGATAAAAACTTACTTAGAAGGAAGGGAACAGAGGATTAGAGTAAGACACTCAGTGTCTGAATGGAGAAGTGTTAGTAGTGGAGTTCCACAGGGTTCAGTTTTAGGGCCACTTTTGTTCCTTGTATATGTAACTGACCAACCAGAGTCTGTAAATTCATTCATGAATATGTTTGCAGATGATGCAAAGATTGTGAAGAAAGTAAAAAACGAGAACAATGGTAGAGAACTTCAGGAGGATCTAAATAATCTGCATGAGTGGTCAGAAAAGTGGCTAATGAAATTCAATACTTCAAAATGTAAGGTAATGAGAATGGGTACAAGTTCAAGAAGACCCAAGCTTGACTACTCGGTGGCTGGAGTACAACTTCAAGAGACAGAAAATGAGAGAGATCTAGGAGTAAACATACTGGCAGATTTGTCTCCAGAAATACATATAAAAGGCATAGTAAGGGCAGCATATGCATTCTTATCAAATGTAAGGGTAGCCTTCAGGCACATGGACAAGGAAATGTTCAGAAATATTTATGTAACCTATGTGAAGCCAAAACTCGAATATGCAGCCCCCTTTAAGAATCCACACTTGAAAAAGCACATAGCTAAGCTTGAAAAAGTTCAAAGACAAGCCACGAAACTGGTGCCAGAAATACGCATTCTCAGTTATGATGATAGGCTGAGGGAATTAGACTTACCATCACTTGAAGCTAGAAGATTGAGGGGGGATATGGTGACAGTCTTTAAATTCCTTCATGGTTATGATAGAGTGGATAGGGATCGATATTTTGATATGGCAGGCTCTAGAACTAGAGGTCATAGTTTGAAGGTTCGTAAGAAAAGTTCTTTGCAGGATGTAAGGAAATACTTTTTCAGTGTAAGAGTAGTTGATAACTGGAATTGGCTAAGCGAGGAGGTAGCTAATGCTATCTCAATCCATAGTTTTAAGGACAGGTATGATAAGTATCACTAAGTATAAAATGGAACCGATGAGGAGACGGGAAGATACGAGCTTTGGGCTCTTTCCCGTAAACACAATTAGGTAATCACCACACACACACACACACACACACACACACACACACACCACACACACACACCCCCCCCCCTAAAAATGAAGCCATCTCTGTCCCAAACCTCTCCCACCCATGGGTCGGGAGAAGGGGTAGTCATCAGAGGACTTAAACAGAGAATCAAGAAGTTAGAGGAAATGGTTACAAGCCTTGATGATAAAATTCGGAATATGGATGGAGAAATGAAAGAGAAGGAAACACTCAGAGAACAAATAAGATCTTTGGAGGAAGCAAATAAAGCACAAGGGCAGGAGAGAAAGGAACTAGAAAAAAGAATAAAGAAGCTGGAAGGGGAAAAGAGTCAACTAGAATCTAGAATTTCTAAACAAGAAGATAAAAACAAACAGCTAAATGACAACCTAAAGGAATTAGATGTTAGTTCACTGCTATCTTCTGAGAGAGACGAGATTGCTGCTTGGAATGTTCAGATTAAGGAAAACATTGAACAGTTCAGAAAAGAGTTCCAGGAGCTGAATATGGAAAATGATGCCATGAAAACGTCCTTTGCTGATGCACTAAAGGGGAATGTGGCAGTAAAAGAGGCTGTAAAGGTGGTGGCACTGGAAAACATACAAACAGTTGACTATAAAGAGACAGTAATCGAAAAAATGAAAGACGTTGTGATGGAAAGGGCAAACCCACTCATCAGACAGGCACTTGATAAGGAGAAGACAGTGGTAATCTCAGGCATAAGTGAATCCCAGGAGCCAACATGGCAGGGGAGACTTGAAGAAAATAAAGCTAACGTTGTAGACCTGATAAGAAAGCTTGGAGTAGTATGTGGTCCTGAGGATATTGTAAACATACACCAACTAGGTAAATATTCGAGGGAAGGAAAGCCGAGACCAACAAAAGTAACCTTTGAGAGAGGGGAGACATGTAGGGAAATATTGTTGAGAAAAAAAAGTCTAAAAGACCTTCAAGAATGCAAAGAAGTGTTCATTAGACGATACAGAACACAGGAAGAGATGGGAAAGATCAAAAACTTGTTGCAAGAGGCAAGAAGGTTAAATGATGAAAGAAATGAAGAAGAGAAGAAAAATTTTCGTTACGGAATACTTCCAGACAAAGGGGAGATAAAGAAGATAATGACAGAAGATCAGGGGATGGGGCCTCATTAAGATTGTTATACACAAATGCTGATGGATTAGCTGGTAAGGCAGTAGAATTAAAAGATAGGATTCACAACAGTAAGGCAGATGTAGTAGCAATTACAGAGACTAAGTTGAGTGAGGACATAAACAGTGTCACAGTTTTTCC
>JAXCGZ010002391.1:47500-52500 GCA_037179515.1 Halocaridina rubra | reverse complement strand
TATGTATGTATGTATGTATGTATGTATGTATGTATGTATGTATGTATGTATGTATGTATGTATGTATGTATGTATGTATGTATGTATGCATGCATGTATGGATGCATACATGTATGTATGTATGTATGTTTGTAAGTATGTATGTATGTATGTATGTATGTATGTATGTATGTATGTATGTATGTATGTATGTATGTATGTATGTATGTATGTATGTATGTATGTATGTATGTATGTATGTATGTATGTATGTATGTATGTATGTATGTATATATGTATGCATGTATGCATGGTATATTTGAATGTTAGAGATATATGTATTCGACAAAGGTGGCGGTGTCCGTTTTATAGACACTCAATAATTACTTCCCCTTATTTTATGTCTTTTTAGCGTGCAAATTTCTCTTTTACATCTTCAGATTAATCGATGACATTTATTATTCCTGTTCACCAGCTCCTAAAAACCCGGTTGTGATAAGGTGAGCAATAAAAAAAAATTTGAAAGAAAACTGCTAAATGTCTTTAGAAAGGGTTTTTAAAGTACTGCAAATTTATGGCCGACAGTTCTGTTTATCTTAGTCTTGTGTGTGTGTGTAAGTGTGTGTACCTGTGTGCGTGCGTATGCATGTGCGTGTTTGCGCATGTGCGTTTCATGAAGCACTTCCTAGTATACTTTTTTATTATTTATTTTTTAAGTGAGGTTACAACAATTTTAAGTGAGGTTACAACAAATATATATATATATATATATATATATATATATATATATATATATATATATATATATATATATATATATATATATATATATATATATATATATATATATATATATATATGTCTATAAATCCATCTATTCGTCAATCTCTATCTTGCTGAGTTTCTAGCTTTCGTATCTAACTATCCATCCATCATTTTATCTATATCTTTCGATGTATGTATGTATGTATGTATTTATGCATGCAACTATCTATCTATCTATCTACCTATCTATCTATCTATCTCTCTATCTATTTATATCGCTAGTCAGCCATCCATATTAACATATTTTAGATTTGACAAAAACCTTTATCAGTTATAAATGAGTTCTCCTTTTCATGTATTAAGAGCAGACTGTATGTTCATTTATGAACTTTTCTAAGCAATAGATTGCATTGCGTCCTAAGAGTCAAAGGGGAGAAGTTTTCATGGTGTCCTACGTGTATCATACTCGTCACGTATATGTTAGTGGCTTGAAGGAACTTCCCCATGCATCTATTGAAGAAAGAAAGACCATTTCTTTTTATTTATAGGTTAATATGAAACTCTATTGCCTCTGAAATAATGATAGAGGAATGCTTTCTAAATGTATAGCTTCAAATACCTGTATATTTCTAGTATATACTTGTAAAATTTCTAGCAATCTAATAACAATTGAAGGAATATGAATCATAAATAGAATATCCACACGCTGTAGGTTGCATTGCTTCTTAATAAATACTGGAAAATATTTTCTGGGGTCTTCACCTATTGGAAACTTTTGGGACCTTTCCATTTGATACAACGAATGAAGAATATGTAATTTCTTTTTATTTAATTTTTTTTCGTGTATCACATGATACATTGTATCTTCGTAACCAAAAGGACAGGGTTTCTATAAGGTTTCTATAAGGTTGAACGCATTCTATCTGAATGCCACGAGTGAGGTTGGGGAATCTGTAATATGAACTTAGTAGCATTCAGATAGAATGAGTTCATTCCTAAGTATAGCAGATATAAGCTATAAGGTTGGTTTCCTATTAACCTTCTGTGGTGTGTAGTTGGTAGGGCCTTGACTTAGTAATTATAAGTCCTAGGTTCGAGTTCCAGTCTGGGTAAATAATGCTTCATGTTTTCAAATATGTAATGTGCTTATTTGGTTATTGTATGACCCGAATGGGATTGGGAATTGAATTAAATGCGAAAATAAAGCCACGAGTGTGGTTGGGGAATCTGTAATATGAACATAGTGGCACTCAGATAGATAGATAGATAGATAGAAAGATACCACAGACACCTAATCCACACATCCCCTTCCTCTCCTGAACTTACACGGTTCTTCTCCCAATCAATCTCTCAGTACTCGACCTAATTCTCTCGATTTATATATTTAAATATATATATATATATATATATATATATATATATATATATATATATATATATATATATATATATATATATATATATATATATATATATATATATATATATATATATATTTAAATATATATATATATATATATATATATATATATATATATATATATATATATATATATATATATATATATATATATATATATATATATATATATGTATATATATATATATATATATATATATATATATATATATATATATATATATATATATATATATATATATATATATATATATATATATATATATATATATATATATATATAGATATATAAATATATATATATATATATATATATATATATATATATATATATATATATATATATATATATATATATATATATATATATATATATATATATATATATATATATATATATATATATATATATATATATATATATATATATATATATGATAATGGTGAAACAAACAATATTTTCAAATTAACCTTAACTTGGTTTTAAAAATGATTTCCTACTGTTTTTTTACTCACTGCTAGTGTGCAAAAGTAGTGTCGACATAAAGTTCATCTTTGAAAAAGATATATATTTTTTATATTCATATAAACTATAATCATGGCCCCATTCTTCCTTTAAGCGGGGTGGCCGAGTCAAGATATACATATTCGAAATGATCCACACATACCTCAACCGCTCCTCTTAGTTCATTGGGGATAAATGGTTGCCATTTTTCCCTCCTACCACCCTGGCTCATGTGCAAGGTAGGCATGGCAAGGATATTCTTCATTGAGGACGACAGCCGCAGCTAGTTTCCCTCCACCTTTTCACCATATGGCAACTCCTCTCACACCGGTACATCTCAGTTCACTGTGCTATCATGTGCAAGAAATTCCTTTAGCTCGTGTCACCTATACATAATCTTCCTCCACTCATTCCTATTTCTTGCACGCTGTCTTCCCTGCTCCACTGACATTCCACATGCATCAAATGCCCTCTTCATGTCATCAATCTACTTCATTCTAGGTCTTCCTCTTGGTCTTACTCCAACCACTTCTGCACTCCACATTCTCTTCACTAGCTGTTCATCATTCATCCTTACCATATACCCAAACCAACTCAATACCCTGATCTAACTTATTTCTTCACTTACTATCAGAGCCTTTCTCTCAATTCCTCGCCTTCCCAAGCGTCATCTCACCATACTCTTTCAACTTCGTTTCAGTCAGTGCTAGCACATCTATCCTTCTCTTCATAAACATACTCCCTATCTCCTCATTCTTACTTTCACTTACACGTTAAGTACGAACATCCAGAGACCCATTTACTAGGTATCTTGTTTGATCTCTCCTGCCAGAATATCCTTGCATTTTTGGCTACTTGTAGGAAGACAAAATACAGAAGAGAGGATTCCCAATCCCTTCACTCTGCCCATTTGATTGACTTTCACGACAGGCAGGGGGTTTACAGAGGTGGTCTTGGTTTCTCTCCACGCCAAAGCAAAATATGCCCCTAAAAGAAAGTCTGTACCATGGCACAACCCAACACCAGGGAGTGCTGGCTATATGGTTAACAACCCTGGCGTAATGTTGATATACATGACAAGAAACTAATTCAAAATCACATCCTTCTACAAAGGTTCTCCCAATGATCCTGTCAACCAAGGACAGAATCAATGGGAATGGATGATGAGCGCCCCCATCAGCCATATTCCTTAGTGGATTTAAACAAAAATAGTTTATATAAATATTTACTCATTTCAAAATAGCAGGAAGCAATATCTGCTTCACCATAATAGTTAGCAAAGGTATTCAAAAATATTCCATTTGAAATAATATTATTTAATATAACTTGCATTCTCAAGATATTTGCCAATGGCATGTGTCACCTACATAATCTGTTAATATGAAGATTTTGGAAGATGCAAACCACTCTGCTCCTGTATTCACTTTCACATTTAAATATGTAGGACATGCTATAAAATCTAAATACAATATCTAAATACGCCCAAAAGGGGATGGAAAAGGAAAATATACGGCAATACTACAAAGGAAAGAAAAAGAGTAAGAAAAAGCAAATGCCACATAACGGCCATGGCCATACTACAAGTGAAGGCTCTAGACTTAAATAGAACAGACCAGGTCAGATCAGTATTTAGCTTTTCTTCAGTTACGGTTCTTCTTCTATTCCTACGTCTACACCAGTAATTCTCAAACTTTTTCACTCCCTTCCTCAATTCAGGAATTTTCAACATGCTCGTGGCCCCCTTCTGTGTTCTCCCGCATCCCCTCCACAAAAAAACAGTGAAAATTACCCGCATATGAAGAATATATATATATATATATATATATATATATATATATATATATATATATATATATATATATATATATATATATATATATATATATATATATATATATATATATATATATACATATATATTTATATATATATATATATATATATATATATATATATATATATATATATATATATATATATATATATATATATATATATATATATATATATATATATATATATATATATATATATATATATATATATATATATATATATATATATATATATATATATATATATATATATATATATATATATATATATATATATATATATATATATATATATATATATATATATATATATATATATATATATATATATATATATATATATATATATATATATATATATATATATATATATATATATATATATATAAATATATATATATATATATATATATATATATATATATATATATATATATATATATATATATATATATATATATATATATATATATATATATGTATATATATATAAATA
>JAXCGZ010002391.1:35000-42500 GCA_037179515.1 Halocaridina rubra | reverse complement strand
ATATATATATATATATATATATATATATATATATATATATATATATATATATATATATATATATGTGTATGTGTGTGTGTGTGTGTGTGTGTGTGTGTGTGTGTGTGTGTGTGTGTGTGTGTTTAAGCTCGTTCACGATAAGCAGGTGAACTTTATAATTATGACTGAGGCAGTCATACCAAAAGCATGAGCAGTCTCCATACTGATAATGTATTGCATAAGTAAATAAATAGATAAATAATAATATTAACGGGTTAATTAAGGTTATATAATTTGCAACTGAGGCAACAGAAAACATGCAGCATTTCAAAGTGAAGTGTATCAAATAACTTCTGTATGTGCAACTAAATTATGTTTTACCTTTTATTTGCTGATAGTATATAGTTGTTACATAGCAGGCACAAATTACTCTAGAATCATTTAAACTCCAGTGTGTGTGTTTTTTTTATTGTGTGATTGTGATTACCTAATTGTGATTACCTAATTGTGTTTACGGGAAAGAGCCCAAAGCTCGTATCTTCCCGTCTCCTGATCGGTTCCATTTTTAGACTTAGTGATACTTATCATACCTGTCCTTAAAACTATGGATTGAGATAGCATTAACTACCTCCTCGCTTAGCGAATTCCAATTATCAACTACTCTTACACTGAAAAAGTATTTCCTTACATCCTGCAAACAAGTTTTCTTACGAAGCTTCAAACTATGACCTCTAGTTCTAGAGCCAGCCATATCGAAATATCGATCCCTATCCACTCTATCATAACCATGAAGGAATTTAAAGACTGTCACCATATCCCCCCTTACTCTTCTAGCTTCGAGTGATGGCAAGTCTAATTCCCTCAGCCTCTCATCATAACCGAGATTGCGTATTTCTGGCACCAGTTTCGTGGCATGTCTTTGAACTTTTTCAAGCTTAGCTATGTGCTTTTTCAAGTGCGGATTCCAAAAGGGGGCTGCATATTCGAGTTTTGGCCTCACATAGGTTACATAAATATTTCTGAACATTTCCTTGTCCATGTGCCTGAAGGCTACCCTTACATTTGATAAGAATGCATATGCTGCCCTTACTATGCCATTTATATGTATTTCTGGAGACAAATCTGCCAGTATGTTTACTCCTAGATCTCTCTCATTTTCTGTCTCTTGAAGTTGTACTCCAGCCACCGAGTAGTCAAGCTTGGGCCTTCTTGCACTTGTACCCATTCTCATTACCTTACATTTTGAGGTATTGAATTTCATTAGCCACTTTTCTGACCACTCATGCAGATTATTTAGATCCTCCTGAAGTTCTCTACCATTGTTCTCGTTTTTTACTTTCTTCACAATCTTTGCATCATCTGCAAACATATTCATGAATGAATTTACAGACTCTGGTAGGTCATTTACATATACAAGGAACAAAAGTGGCCCTAAAACTGAACCCTGTGGAACTCCACTACTAACTCTTCTCCATTCAGACACTGAGTGTCTTACTCTAACCCTCTGTTCCCTTCCTTCTAAGTAAGTTTTTATCCATTCCAAGACATTTCCACCTATTCTAGCCATTGATTGCAGCTTCCTAATAAGTCTCCCATGTGGAACAGTGTCAAACGCTTTCTGGAAGTCTAGGAATATGCAATCTGCCCAGCCCTCTCTTTCCTGTAAGATTTGGCTTACCTCATCATAAAATTCTAATAAGTTTGTTACTGTTGATCTTCCTTCTCTGAAGCCATGTTGCCTCACTGACAAAAAGTTGAAGGATTCCAAGTGAAGAGAGATATGTTTCCTTAGTAGTTTCTCCATAAGTTTGCAAACTATGCTGGTCAAGGAAACTGGTCTATAGTTCAGAGCCGTATCCCTCCTTCCCTTTTTGAAGATAGGTATCACATTTGCTTGTTTCCAGCATCTTGGAATCTCCCCCGACTCCAGTGACTCCTTAAATATGATACTTAGTGCCACTGATATTGTGTTTGCGCATTTTTTAAGCACATGAGGGGATATGTCATCAGGACCTGTAGCTTTATGAACATCTAAATCCATCAGCGCTTTGCATACCTCTGTGGCTGTAAGGTTGATGTTCTCTAATACCGGCCCTTGAGCTTCTATCACTGCAATCTGAGGGGGTGGGGTATTTTCTACTGTAAATACTGACTGAAACTCCTTGTTCAATTCTTTGCAGATCTCTTCGTCCGTCTCAGTGATGCTTCCATCCGCTCTCTTTAGCCTTAAAACCTGTTCTTTTACCTTCAGTTTTCCTCTGATAAAGCTGTGGAAAAGCTTGGGATTTTCTTTAGCCTTCCTGGTGATGTCCCTCTCATAATCTCTCTCTGCCTCTCTCCTTTTACTTAGGTAGTCATTTCTTGCTCTTTTGTAGGTTTGCCAGGCATTTATGTTTTTTCTCCTCCTATACCTTTTCCAGCATTTGTCTCTCCACTCCTTAGCTCTTTTACACCCATTATCGAACCATTTCTCTCTGGCATGAATTACACCTACTTTGGTGACAGGTATGCAGCAATCTACTATCTTCCCATATTTCTCACAAAAGATGTCATACATTTCTTGTACAGATTTGTTGTAAAATAAGGTTCTCCAGTCAATAACTGCAAAAAGCTCATTCATTTTGATGTAATCTCCTTTCGGATAGTTCCTCCTCATGTCCTCAGTGCCTCTACTCTCAGGAAGAATGTCTTCAATGATATACTCCATCAACAACACACAGTGGTCACTCTTTCCAATTGGTGGTTCATACTCAATATTTTCAATATCCAACACATTATCTGTGAACACTAGATCAAGTAGTGATGGCTCATCCCCACCCCTGGCTCTTGTTGGTTCCATTACATGTTGGTGTAGGAAATTCCCTTGTACGCAATCTAGGAATCTTGCCCCAAATGAGTCCTCACCACTGTGTGGGTCAAGATTTATCCAATCTATCTCTTTATGATTAAAGTCTCCCATAATCAAAATCCTACATTTTTTCTCCCGTGCCATGTTAACAACTGAGTTTATGACTTCAATAGTACCTATATGACTTTCCTCATAAATTTCAAGCCTATTTTGGTTCATTGGTGGGTTGTATACAACAGTTATTATAATGCTCTCTGACCCAGTATTTATGCGAGCAACAAGAAATTCCCTGAACTCACTTTCTATAGACAAGTTTATTTCTTCAACTTGAATCCTCTCACTTATGAGCAGTGCTATCCCTCCACCAGTCCTCTCAGATCTTTCAACCCTTAGTATTCTGAAGCCCTTAGGAAAAACTGTGACACTGTTTATGTCCTCACTCAACTTAGTCTCTGTAATTGCTACTATATCTGCCTTACTGTTGTGGATCCTATCTTTTAATTCTACTGCCTTACCAGCTAATCCATCAGCATTTGTGTATAACAATCTTAATGAGGCCCCATCCCCTGATCTTCTGTCATTATCTTCTTTATCTCCCCTTTGTCTGGAAGTATTCTGTAACGAAAATTTTTCTTCTCTTCTTCATTTCTTTCATCATTTAACCTTCTTGCCTCTTGCAACAAGTTTTTGATCTTTCCCATCTCTTCCTGTGTTCTGTATCGTCTAATGAACACTTCTTTGCATTCTTGAAGGTCTTTTGGACTTTTTTTTCTCAACAATATTTCCCTACATGTTTCCCCTCTCTCAAAGGTTACTTTTGTTGGTCTCGGCTTTCCTTCCCTCGAATATTTACCTAGTTGGTGTATGTTTACAATATCCTCAGGACCACATACTACTCCAAGCTTTCTTATCAGGTCTACAACGCTAGCTTTATTTTCTTCAAGTCTCCCCTGCCATGTTGGCTCCTGGGATTCACTTATGCCTGAGATTACCACTGTCTTCTCCTTATCAAGTGCCTGTCTGATGAGTGGGTTTGCCCTTTCCATCACAACGTCTTTAATTTTTTCGATTACTGTCTCTTTATAGTCAACTGTTTGCATGTTTTCCAGTGCCACCACCTTTACAGCCTCTTTTACTGCCACATTTCCCTTTAGTGCATCAGCAAAGGACGTTTTCATGGCATCATTTTCCATATTCAGCTCCTGGAACTCTTTTCTGAACTGTTCAAAGTTTTCCTTAATCTGAACATTCCAAGCAGCAATCTCGTCTCTCTCGGAAGAGAGCAGTGAACTAACATCTAATTCCTTTAGGTTGTCATTTAGCTGTTTGTTTTTATCTTCTTGTTTAGAAATTCTAGATTCTAGTTGACTCTTTTCCCCTTCCAGCTTCTTTATTCTTTTTTCTAGTTCCTTTCTCTCCTGCCCTTGTGCTTTATTTGCTTCCTCCAAAGATCTTATTTGTTCTCTGAGTGTTTCATTCTCTTTCATTTCTCCATCCATATTCCGAATTTTATCATCAAGGCTTATAACCATTTCCTCTAACTTCTTGATTCTCTGTTTAAGTCCCCTGATGACTACCCCTTCTCCCGACCCATGGGTGGGAGAGGTTTGGGACAGAGATGGCTTCATTTTTATGTTCTCCCTCTCACAGAATATAGAAAGAAGACGAGAAAGAGGAAAAAAAAGAAAAGAGAAAAATTTCTAATTTAGCTTCACACAGAATTTTTATATCTCCAGTGTGTGTATGTGTGTGTGTGTGTGTGTGTGTGTGTGTGTGTGTGTGTGTGTAGCTTATTTATTTTCTTAACCCGTAGCTCACTCCCTATGTTTATTAAACTAAAAAAAATCCATCTAAAAGTTCCGCTGTGTTGGGTTACAAAACCAAAATATGTGGATATATTTATTTTTTATGAGAATGTTAATTTGTGCGTTTGTTGATAATAATAACTGTATTAATATCATTACTCAAAATATCATTATGTTTTGTGATTGCATACGTATTTTTTTTCCACAAAAATAATAATATGGGCTTGTGTTGTTTATGACTATAATGCTGTTAATAGCTAATTATAATAATGAAAACAAGGAGCAAATGAGCAATATTCTTACTTTCATACTTATAAGCACTATACTTCATTGACTCTAATTGTGGTTTCAGTGTAAGTCGTCATATCACAGACACACACACACACACACACACACACACACACACACACACACACACACACACACACACACACACACACACACACACACACACACACACACACACACACAGATGATGCAAAGATTGTGAAGAAAGTAAAAAACGAGAACAATGGTAGAGAACTTCAGGAGGATCTAAATAATCTGCATGAGTGGTCAGAAAAGTGGCTAATGAAATTCAATACCTCAAAATGTAAGGTAATGAGAATGGGTACAAGTGCAAGAAGGCCCAAGCTTGACTACTCGGTGGCTGGAGTACAACTTCAAGAGACAGAAAATGAGAGAGATCTAGGAGTAAACATACTGGCAGATTTGTCTCCAGAAATACATTTAAATGGCGTAGTAAGGGCAGCATATGCATTCTTATCAAACGTAAGGGTAGCCTTCAGGCACATGGACAAGGAAATGTTCAGAAATATTTATGTAACCTATGTGAGGCCAAAACTCGAATATGCAGCCCCCTTTTGGAATCCGCACTTGAAAAAGCACATAGCTAAGCTTGAAAAAGTTCAAAGACATGCCACGAAACTGGTGCCAGAAATACGCAATCTCGGTTATGATGAGAGGCTGAGGGAATTAGACTTGCCATCACTCGAAGCTAGAAGAGTAAGGGGGGATATGGTGACAGTCTTTAAATTCCTTCATGGTTATGATAGAGTGGATAGGGATCGATATTTCGATATGGCTGGCTCTAGAACTAGAGGGCATAGTTTGAAGTTTCGGAAGAAAACTTGTTTGCAGGATGTAAGGAAATACTTTTTCAGTGTAAGAGTAGTTGATAATTGGAATTGGCTAAGCGAGGAGGTAGTTAATGCTATCTCAATCCATAGTTTTAAGGACAGGTATGATAAGTATCACTAAGTCTAAAAATGGAACCGATCAGGAGACGGGAAGATACGAGCTTTGGGCTCTTTCCCGTAAACACAATTAGGTAATCACAATTAGGTAATCACACACACACACACACACACACACATTAGATATCTCAATATTCTCTGAAGGAGTACAGTATTACTTAACTTTAGTGCAAATAATTTAATATTAAGAATTAATATTCTCTCTCTCTCTCTCTCTCTCTCTCTCTCTCTCTCTCTCTCTCTCTCTCTCTCTCTCTCTCTCTCTCTCTCTCTCTCTCTCTCTCTCTCTCTCTCTCTCTCTCTCTCTCTCTCTCTCTCGTGCTTAGTTCCCTTTTGTAACTTTGCTGTGTGGGCAGAATGTTTGCATATTTCTATTTTTATCTTCTTTTTATTATGAAATTATCTTCCCCTTTCTCTCTACAAATACTCTTTTTTTACTACTGAACTGCTTTCCTTTTCTTCTTCCACTGTACTTTTTCCTTCTTTTTGATTTCCACTCCCTTGGTTAAGGTTGTCCTCTTCCTTCTTTCTTATTTCACCTCAACCTTTTACTTTCCTTCACTTTTTCTTTTTCATTTCGCTTCTCCCTTCTCCCTTACTCATTCCAAGTCTCCCTATTTCATGCCATTTATTTTCAATACTGATTTTCTTCCCCTCGTATCGTCCAATCATTATTTCTTTAACGATATATGCCACTCGGTTTTTTATCCAAATTTTAATTAAAATTTCCTTGGTATCTACATTATATTTTCCACATTTTTAAATTTTCCCAATTAACAATATTTGTTCCCTTTTTATTATTTTCCTTTTCGCCCGATCTCTTTTATTTCTTATGAATCTTTTTCGTTGTCTGCCTCTTATTTCTCTTCCTCTTTTTTTAGGAATTTTTACTCCTACCTAATCCATTCTCTTTAGTTCTCCCTCCAATTGTTTTTTATGCTTATCTTCATCAACCCTTTTTCCTTACTCTATGTTTCTTTATATTTTTCCTTCCAATCTCTTATGTCTTAACCCCTTTTTTATATATATCATTTACCTCAACCGTAATCTTCCTTTTATTCTGAATTATTGTGACCTATGTTGTCCTCCATTACTGCATCCTCAAAATTAGTGTGTGATTATTATTACTCATTTCCATCACAAGTTTCCTCCTGTGATAATTCATGAATAAATGAAAATAAATTTAGTTGTATAATTCATCTGCAATAAGATATTTTTATTGGATGTATAAAGGCCTGTGATAATTCATGAATATTGAAAATTAAATTTGTTGAAGAATTTATCCCCCCAAAAAGGAGCATGAATTAGATGAATAAAGGTGCAGTTATAAATATATACATATATACATATATATATATATATATATATATATATATATATATATATATATATATATATATATATATATATATATATATATATATATATATATATATATATATATATATATATATATATATATATATATATATATATATATATATATATATATATATATATATATATATATATATATATATATATATATATATATATATATATATATATATATATATATATATATATATATATATATATATATATATATATATATATATATATATAGATATAT